>JBBPBX010036091.1:18790-31680 GCA_038048925.1 Garcialebias charrua | reverse complement strand
TGAATCTTAGAGCACCATGATAGACAGTGTCCAACATCTGCAGGGTGCTTGTAGGAGCGTTCATGTAGATAATGTCACCATAATCAATGGAGGGAAGGAAAGTCACAGATACAAGGTGTTTCCTAACATTCAGTGTTAGACATGATTTATTTCTGAAAAAGAAACACAGTTTAACTTTCAGTCTCTTTACTAGGCTTTCCACGTGGAGTTTAAAAGAGAGATGTGAATCGACCAGGATACCCAAATATTTATAATCAACAAACTCAATAGGGACACAATTTGAAGATAAAATCAGAGGAAGAACTGCTGGGACCGACTTCCTACTTGGAAAAAAACATCCCTTTTGTTTTGTCAGCGTTTAGGACGAGTTTGAGATGGAACAAATCTGATTGGATGATGTTGAAAGCAGATTGCAAAAACTGAAAAGCCTTAGCAACTGTTTTAGCTCTACAGTAAAAACCTGTGTCATCAGCATAGAAATGCAAGGATGCATCAGGGATGCTCTGACCTACATTAGCTATGTTTATGTTTATTACATTTGTTAATTTTTTTACAAAAGAAACAATACAAGACAATCCCATAAATGATAATGTACAAAATATAAAAAAATGAAAGGTAGCAGAAAGAAGAATAAATCTTATTATATCTGCCCCTTTTTTCCAACAATCAGATTAAACAATAATAATCTTCAACCAACAGTACAAAATGACTAACTCTTTCTAATTTTCTAACTAATACAATACACATTACGCTATTTCATATATTTTTTTAACACATTCGTTTTGATCATTTTCTTAAATGTAAACATTGACTTGGCATTTTTAACTACATTCTCCAAGCCATTCCATAATCTAATTCCCTGGATTGAGGTAGAACGTCCCTTCAAACTAGTTCTGAATTGTGGTTTTACAAACATCTCTGTCCCCTTAAGATTATAACAACTTTGTCTTTTAACAAAATGCATTTGGATATTTAAAGGTAATGCATTATTTTGAGCCCTATACATAACTGATAAAATATTATAGTCTACCAAATCAAATGTAGATTGTGAAGAGGGTTTGGTCCTAAGACTGAGCCTTGTGGTACACCATTTTAACTGTTAAATAACTGGAAGAAGTACCATTACGTTGAACACATTGCCTCCGATCGGAAAGATAATTAGAAAACCAACCAATGGTGTGATCTGAGAAACCGATTTCTGAGAGCTTATGACACAAGATGTTATGATCCACAGTGTCAAAAGCTTTAGACAGGTCTAAGAAAAGTGTAGCACAATATTCCTTAGCATCCAATGCTTCAACAACATCATTATACAGCTGTGGTAGGATGCATCACAAACAATGATGAGTCCAGATACAGGCAGGAGGTGGAACACCTGGAGAGCTGGTGCAAAGAGAATAACCTTCACATCAATGTGAAGAAGACAAAGGAGATGATTGTGGACTTCAGAAGGAACAAACACACCCAAACCCCACTGAACATAAGTGGATCTGCAGTGGAATTGGTCTCCAGTTACAAGTACTTAGGTGTACACATGAATGATAATAATAATAATAATAATGAATTCAATTTATAACGCACTTTTCATTAATGAAAATCTCAAAGTGCTGATATGATAACCTCAGCTGGAGCAACAACACCACCAGCCTGATCAAGAAAGTTCATCAGAGACTCTACTTCCTCAGGTGGCTGAGACGAGCCGGTCTGAGTAGCCTAGTCCTCACATACTTCTACAGGTGTGCAGTGGAGATCATCCTGTGCTCCAGCATCAACGTGTGGCATGGAGGCTGCACAGCTGCAGAAAGAAAAGCTCTGCAGAGAGTGGTGAATGCTGCACAGAAGATGTTGGAGTCAGTCTCTCCATCATCACAGATATCTACACCTCCAGAGGCAAGAAGAGAGCCACCTGCATCATGAAAGACCCCACTCACCCAGCACACACACTCTTAGCCCCACTCCCCTCAGGACGGAGTTTGAGGAACATCAAATGTAGAACCACTAGACTGAGGAACAGATTCTACCCTGAGGCTGTTAGACTCATGAATAAATAAATAATAAGAATAATCACTGCAAAATAGTCAAAGTCAAAGTCAAAGTCAACTTTATTGTCAGAACTGCAATATGTACAGGACATACATAGGACCGAAATTGTGTTTCTCTCTGTCCCTCGGTGTAACAGTAACCATCTAAACACTAAACACTAAAATAATAATAATAATAATAATAATAAACTTTATTTGTATAGCACCTTCCAACAATGCCTTGCATTGACCAAGGTGCTTAACAGGATAAAAGGATGAAAAAAACTGGAACAATAAATCAATGAAAATAGAATAAGAAACAACAGCAATAAAAGAAGGCAATGGAAATAAAAAAATTCTACAAACTAAAACTTTTTGAACAAGAGGAAATAAAAAGGCAATGTAGATAAAAAATGTTACATATTAAAATCCCAAAAGTAATAACAGTTGCACACTGGAAGCTTATTTGAACTAGAGGAAATAAAAAGGCAATGGAAATAAAAAATGCTACATACTAAAATACCAAAAATAATAAAAGTTACACACTGAAAGCTTTTTTGAACAAGTGTGTCTTCAGTCTGGTTTTGAACAGAGTCAGATCAGAGGTGGCACGCAGCTCAAGGGGGAGACTGTTCCAGGCTTTAGGGCCGGCAACAGAAAATGACCGGTCTCCCCATTGTTTGTACCTTGAGTGAGGGACCTCCAGCAGGTGTTGACTGGCAGATCGTAAAGCTCTGCTGGGCTGATGGGCTTTCAAAAGTTCTGAGATGTACAGAGGTGCAAGTCCATTCAGAGCTTTGAAAACAAACAGGAGCAGCTTGAACTGTATCCTGAACTGAACCGGGAGCCAGTGTAAAGAGGACAGGACAGGAGTGATGTGTTCATATTTTCGTGTGTTGGTCAAAAGGCGCGCGGCAGAGTTCTGTACAAGCTGTAATCTGGAGATGGAGGATTGATTAATACCAACATACAAAGCATTACAATAATCAAGTCTGGAGGTCACAAAGGCATGGATGGCCTTCTCCAGATCAGCACGGCTGAGAAATGACTTGACTTTGGAGAGCAGTCGGAGTTGAAAGAAGCTGGTCTTGACAACAGAACTGATCTGTTTATCAAACTTTAAGTTGGAGTCAAGCTGCACTCCAAGATTTCTGACCACCGGGTTGAAGTGGGGGAGGGGGAAACCAACATTGGGACTGGGAAGGATGTTGCTGGTGTCATCAGGTGTATTAAATAAATAATAAACATAAGCATAAAATAGTAAAAGTGTAACACTGTCCTGAGTTTTTTCATAATAGTATAAAAGTATGAAAATTTACACCAACACTGAAACACCAAACACCCAATGAACATAAGCATAAAATGAAATAATAAAAGTGTAATACTGTCCTGAGTTTTTGCATAGTAGTATAAAAGTATAAAAAGTATATCTATAAAATAAACTGAAGGTTCTAGCATTGACATTTGCAAAGAGTGGCACAGCAGCATATAAGTTAATGTACACAGTATATGTATGAGGTAGTTGATGTTGGTATAGAGGCAAAGTGGCATATGAAGTAAGGCACATAAGGCACATTTGGCATCCTTAGATAAGGCTAGTCAGAGAATGCTGTATATGTATCTGCAGTAGTGTAGATAAAAGTAGTGTAAATGTAAACAGTAGTAATAAATGTAAAGCAGTAGTAATAAATGTAAACAGTATTAATAAATGTAAACAGTGAATGTAAACAGTAGTATGACTATAGGCAGTAATGTAATACAAACATTAGTGCAAATATGAGAAGTAGTGCAAACTGAATGAGCACATGACCGAGAGTTTAGTGAATAACCCGTTTGATGACACAGAGTCCAGTGTTAAAAACTTTGTGTTGAGTGGTAATGTGTGAGAAAGTTTTTTGTGTTAAGGCAGTTCAAATGGGAGGGGAGGCAGAGCAGGCAGAGTGTTTAGCATTCTGACTGCCTGATGAACAGAGCTGTCTCTCAGTCTACTGGTACGAGCCTGGAGACTCCTCAGTCTCCTCCCTGATGGCAGCAGTCTAAAGCGGCTGTGTAGTGGGTGTGTGGGATCACCTGCCATGCAGTGGGCTTTCCGAGTGAGGCGTTTGCTGTGTAAGTCCTGCAGTGAGGGCAAGGAGGTGCCGACGATCTTCTCAGCTGCTTTCACGATGCGCTGGAGGCTCTTGCGGCATGATGCAGTGCATGCACCAAACCACACAGTGATGCAGCTGGTCAGGACACTTTCTATGGCACCCCTGTAGAAGGTGCACATGATGGGGGTTGAAGCTCCAGCCCTTTTCAGCTTGCGGAGAAAGTAGAGGCGCTGGTGAGCCTTCTTGGCCAGTGCTGCAGTGTTCCTGCTCCAGGACAGGTCCTTTGAGACGTGCACTCCCAGGAACTTGGTGCTGTCCACTCTCTCCACTGCGGTGCTGTTGATGGTCAGAGGGGCATGTTGTGCATCCCTCTTCCTGAAGTCCACGACAATCTCCTTTGTCTTCTCCACGTTGAGAGTGAGATTGTTGTGTCCGCACCACAAGGCCAAGCGGCTCACCTCGTTCCTGTAGTCCGTCTCATCGTTGTTGCTGATGAGACCTACCACTGTTGTGTCGTCCGCAAACTTGATGAAGTGGTTGGAGCTGTACGATGGTGTGCAGTCGTGTGTTAGCAGGGTGAATAGAAGGGGGCTCAGCACACATCCTTGTGGGGCCCCTGTGTTCAATGTGATGGTGCTAGATGTGTTACTCCCGACCCGTACTGTCTGTGGTCTCCCGGTCAGGAAGTCTAGCAGCCAGTTACACATTGAGGTGTTCAGCCCCAGACTGTCCAGTTTAAGGATGAGCTGTTGGGGGATGATGGTGTTGAATGCCGAGCTGAAGTCGATGAACAACATTCTAACATAAGAGTCCTTCGTGTCCAGATGTGTGAGAGCTGTGTGGAGGGCAGAGGAGATGGCATCGTCGGTTGAGCGATTAGGTCGGTATGCAAATTGGAAGGGATCCAGGGAGGCAGGGAGGACAGATGTGATGCTTTTCATGACTAGCCGTTCAAAGCACTTCATCAGGATGGGGGTGAGTGCTACTGGACGATAGTCATTGAGGCAGGAGGGCGTTGCCTTCTTTGGGACAGGGATGATGGTGGTGGCTTTGAAACAGGTGGGGACGATGGCCTGGCTCAGTGAGATGTTAAAGATGTCCGTGAAGACCGCTGCGAGTTCCCCTGCACAGTCCTTCAGCACACGACCAGGTATGTTGTCAGGACCAGAGGCCTTCCGGGCATTAATCTTGATAAATGATCGCCTTACGCTGTCTGAGGACAGCGCCAGCACCTGGCCATCAGGAGAGGGGGGGAGTTTATGTGCAGGTGTGCTGTTACTTGCCTCAAACCGAGCAAAGAACTCATTCAGTTCATTCAGCGTAGAGGTTGAGCTGTCACAGGTCTGGGGGGGGTTTGTAGTTTGTGATGGTCTGTATTCCCTGCCACAGACTGCGTGTATCCTTGCTGTCCTTGAAACCGTGAGCTATTTTCCTGGAATACTGCTCCTTGGCCTCTCTGATTCCCCGATCCAGGTTCTTTCTGGCTGCCTTCAGGCCCACCTGATCTCCCGCTTTGAAGGCAGCATTCCTGGCTTTCAGGAGTCTGTAAACCTCAGCTGTCAGCCATGGCTTCTGAATACAATTTATTATTGTAAGATTTATTATTGATTTGTAGGAGGGAT
Source organism: Garcialebias charrua (assembly GCA_038048925.1). Classification (NCBI taxonomy): domain Eukaryota; kingdom Metazoa; phylum Chordata; class Actinopteri; order Cyprinodontiformes; family Rivulidae; genus Garcialebias; species Garcialebias charrua. Next base: position 25,947 of record JBBPBX010036091.1, on the reverse strand, counting down.
TTGATTTGTAGAAGTTTGATTTTTAGATGAAGTGGATGATTTCCCATTTCCCATTTGTAACTGTATCAAATAATGAACTAGAAGCAACAAAATGTTTGTTGAAACAGTTCAGGATCTTGTTTGTCACAGGAACAGAGTCGATGAGAAGTTTTGATGGGAGGTTATATGTTTGGGGGATGCCTGAGAGAGATTTGATGGTTTTCCAGAATTTTTTAGAGTTGTTAAAATTTTTGGAGGTCTGAGATAAGAAATAATTACGTTTTGCAGCCTTGATGGCAGTTGTACATTTATTCCTTAACTGCCGAAAATTCAACCAATCAGTGTCTGATTTTCTTGCTGCAGCCCAAAGATGGTCTCTCCTGTGCAGGAGGTCAGCTAGTTCAGGAGTAAACTAGGGGCTGTCACGACCCTTTATCCTGAACATCCGGAAAGGAGCATGTTTGTTCACAAACTAAATGAAACTATTATGAAAATAGTTCCAAGCGGTGTTCACGTCATTGATTAATAGAATACGTTGCAAATCAAAGTGGGATAGATCCCAGAGGAATTACTGTTCTCAAAAGCATTTAAAATCCCTTTTTTAATTATTCTGGGCTTAAAAGGTGGAAGTTTAATAGATCTAAGAGCTGCTATTGCACAGTGATCACTTAAAATGTTAGCAAATACACCTGTACCAGGGAATTTGTGAGGCTTATTTGTTAGAAACAGATCTAAGATGGAAGATTTTTCAGGACAGTTTTTGTTTGGTCTAGTGGGAGAGTCAATCAGTTGGGTTAGATTGAGAGATAGACAACATTCCTTGAATTTATCACAAAGGGGGTCGACTTATCCCAGTTAATGTTGAAATCTTCTGCCACAAAAATATCATTGTGTTTTAAATTTCCTATAAATTCTGTCAGGGAGGACAAAGCCTCGGGTGTTGCGGAGGGGGCACGATAACAGCCCATTGCAGATAAGATCTGGCCTCCATTCAAAGTGATGTTCACAGCTAAAGCCTCAAACTGGTTTGGGATTGTTTTTTATATGCAATACTGGCAGCCAAAGAATCTCTGATGTAAATAGCGACTCCACCGCCCCTTTTTTACGATCACAGCGATAGATCTTAAATCCATTGATTACCAAATCATTATTCAGAACAGATTTGTTGAGCCAAGTTTCAGAGATGATGATTACATCTGCTCCAGTAGAACTGATCAGATTTTTCAAATCATCAAGTTTTTTAGAAGACTACGAGCGTTTACATGCAGGAAACAAAGATTTCACTTATTTTTTAAAGTCATTTGGTGTACTGTAGTTAGTGGGGGGGGGTCCAGGGTTAGGCTGAATCTCTGAGATCAACAACAACATTAATATCAGACATTTACTTGACTTCTTTGTCACTGATGTGTAGTTACAGGAGTTAACAGTGTGACATTTTGCCCCCATAATTGAACCATGAGAAACATTAATGAAGACACGATCATTCAGAACCCAAAAACAGTGAAAGTTGCAGTGATGGACAGATCCCGATGTGTTAATAAGATTCAGTGATTCCAGATAGTCTGAGATCTGAAAATAATGACAATAATATGTATGGTGCCGAAAAGTCTCAGACCATAAAGCATCACAAATTAAATGGGCAAACAAATCCATTATGGAGGCCCAACTGTAGCTTGTATTGGCCCAACTGTAGTTTGTATTGGGCTGAGGAGGGTACCAACCCCCCTGTGAAAATGGATTGATGCGGCCATGGTCCGTTGGGTCCAGAATCAACAGGTAGAGACAGATAATTTGCAACAAATAGAGTGAGTTTCCACAAAGTCTTCCTGAAATTAAAGGCATGATCCTAGCCTGTTTCAGGTCAGCAGGGAGCAACAGCGTGATTCGGAATAAAATATATTATTATCAAGGACCGATGAAAACTCCGGCCGGAGACCTCACATGTACAAACAGCACACAAACAGCAGTTCCTCCACGCTTCACGGAAGTGTCTTACTACAAGCCGGTGCCACAAATTGGGCTTGCTGTCTCCCTTCACTTCACGCTGCTCCTGGTCCTCCAAGAGAGAAGCCAACCCCAGCAGAAAAACAATGAAACTGACGAGGGAGGATGGAGACGTCACTGGTCCGGTTCCGCTTACAACCCGATGCTCCTGTGCTCAGTGACGTCACTGGTCCGGTTCTGCTTCTGCTCGGTGCTCCTGTGCTCTGTGCTCCGTAGCACGTGAGGCCACTTCCGTTTAAAAAAACAGCAAGGCTGACCGAAGAGAGAGAGGCTGAGATCCGGTTCAATTCTACTCCTATTCAGATCAGCGGCACTTCAAAGCAGCCGCGCGTCCCTCCAGCTGAGCACAGCGCAGTTCCCACCACGTTCCCACGGTTCCCAAGGAGGTGTACAGCCCTTCTTTTTGGGGGGTAACGGGTCACTCAGAGGCTGAGGCTGAGAACGGCTTTAATTAAAAAAAGTCCCCCACAGCCAACTCGGTTCTGTTTTGGTCCTGGGACACAGGTTCGGCCAGGTACTTCCCCCCACACCACGAGGTCAATCAAACAAAAAGGCAGCAGAAAAAGGCAGCAAAATTCCTTCCGTGTGATTCTTGTTTGAACCAGGTAGCACCACAGTTCCAGATGAGAAATTCAGCTGGGGTCCAGAAAGGGAGGAGGGAAAAAAACACTGAGGCTTTGTGGGGGCAGTTTCCCAGCTCGATGGCTCACCTGGCCGGCAGGATGTGCTCAGAGTGACCGGTGGGTTTGCAACGGCCGGTCCTGGACCGAAATTTTAAAAAAATTGGACGGTCCATGTGGCTCTCTGAGTCATTGAACCCTCGAATCCATTCGACCAGGCACTAACAATCTTAATTAGTAGGAAACACCCCTATTTCACCTCACAGCTCTTAGAGTCAAGCAGCAGTGACTCCAAAGGTTACCATAAGGTATCCTGCTGTAGTGATACAGGCCTTCATCTTTGAACTGGATTTACACCTTTCCACGTCTCTCTGAACTGTATTGAAGCACCTTTCACTGATTCTCTCAGTGATACACTTTACCACTGTTTTATTTTAATAATTTGAATCAAGACACATATTATTTCAACAGAGACTCTCTTTATTTTTTACTGTGTGCTAATTCAAAGGTAATCAAAGCATAACCTTGTGTTATTCGTATGAACAGTGTTAATTTTCAATATGTTAAATTATCATTGTCATTCTTTAATATGCTGGTCTATTCTCAATATGGGGACACATAAATCAGAAAGCTGTCTAAAGTTGAGAAATAGGTCAAGTTGTACTTTTCAGATTTGTTTTACAAAAGTTAAGACGTTTAATCGGTTAATCTTATTGCTGGCGTCTATGGTCTATCTTTTCTTAAAACAATCCTCCTTTTTTATCCTGTACAACTACACACTTCTGACCTGAGCTAACTCCCTCCCATTCCATGGTGAACAATCAATGAGTGGAGTGGATTTAACTGGGTCAACTTCACTTTTTAAGGTTCCACTTCCTGTTTCTCCACGCAATCTGTTTGTGAAGCTCAAACAACGTTCTTCTCCAAAGAGCTGAATGAACGTCTGTAAAAATGCCAATAACATATCATCAGTTGAGGACTCATAGCATTGATGGCTATAAGTCCGCTCTGAGCTGTAAAAAGCTCTACTTTATGGAAATTCCTTCAAGGAATCTTTTATCTTGAAAAGCCAAAACCGGAACTGAGGCTGTTACCTCGGTGATGTGGATACACACTTGAGTAAGCCGCTGTAAGATGGATGCTGGATGCCTGTAAATCATAGCAGGAAGGATGGTCCGTGCACGTAAGGCTAGGACTAGTTTACCGGAGCAGAGACCGAGAATCTTCACACAGGTAAAACGTTGATGTTCATTAGCGGGACTGGAGTCGAGCGGAAACCACAGAGGAACTGCCATGTTTCCTGGTTAAACTCACGTCAAGGTAATACCCCTCCTATCTTCCCTTCCATTCTCCTCCTAAACTTATCTTCTTAAGCCAGTAACTAAACTTTAAGTTAAACGTGCCTACAGATATAAAAATATGTCATCTCATTACTTGTTCTGTTGTACCTAGAAGTTACGGACGCGTGATTTCATCTGCTGAAGTAAATTATAGGAAAATCTGATTGATCAATGCATGTACATATGTTGTGATATAATTTAATAATAATAATAATAATAATGAATTCAATTTATAACGCACTTTTCATTAATGAAAATCTCAAAGTGCTACAAGGAGCAACAGAATTAAATGACAATAAAACAGACAATAAAACAAATAATAAAACATTTAAAATCAATAACAATATCAGCTAAGATCAAAAGTAGAATCATGAGGAGGTAGAGTATGCTCGGTCGAAAAGAAAGGTCTTCAAGTCGCTCTTAAAGTCAACCACAGACTGTGGGGCTCTTAGACAGTCAGGAAGAGAGTTCCACAGGCGGGGGGCAGCCACACTGAAAGCCCGGTCTCCCATGGTCCTTAATTTGGTTCTCGGAATGTGAAGGAGATTGCTGTTCTGTGACCGCAGCGAACGGGTGGATGAGTATGGAATGAGAATATCCTTCAGATAATCTGGTGAAGTTCCGTGTAAGCATTGATGTGTAATGAGAGCAGTTTTGTACTGAATTCTGTAGGCAACAGGAAGCCAATGAAGGTTATGGAGAATTGGCGTAATATGTTCAAATTTACGAACTCTCAACAAGATCCTTGCTGCACTGTTTTGAATATATTGAAGTTTCTGAAGGTTTTTGCCAGGGATTCCAATAAACAGGGAGTTGCAGTAGTCGAGCCTGGAGGAGACAAAAGCATGGACGAGCTTCTCAGCATCGGAAAAAGTTAGGGATGGGCGAAGTCTGGAGATGTTTCGAAGATGGAAGAAGCAAGTTTTAAACAGATGCTTAATGTGATTCTCAAATGTAAGATTGGAGTCCATTTTTATTCCAAGATTAGTAACAGAGGTGGAGAGGGGGATGTCTTGTCCAGAAAAGGAAAGTCTTGTTATAGGAGATGTTTGTACCTGGTGAGGGGTGCCAATCAGTATGGCCTCAGTCTTGGAGCAGTTTAATAATAATGATTTATTAATTAAATGATTCAGTTCTGCTGAACTAACATAAATTAATATTTCATATCTGTTATGTCTCATCACCTAGTCACAGATTTATAATTTTATCTGAAAAAAAGTGAGAACCCGTGAATTATTGATATCTTTTTGTGTCAGTCTAAACCCTCCTCAATTTACATCTAGTATATAGGAAAATCAGTAAAACTGATCACCTTCCTATATTATTACAGATTGGTGGCCTATAGGTGTCTCTGAAAGATTACTATTAATATTTCTGTGATCAAACATGTTGACATAATATCCAGTTTTTAATTACTTGTCTTTCTATGTGAGTGAGGTAGCCATAGGACTTTGTAACAAAACCTCACTCCAGCCTACTCCACTAACGGGTCATTAACTAATCCTAGCACTCAAGTATTACCCAAGGTGTTCTAGAACAGTTAGGATTTTAGGCTGAGACAAGGTAATTCATCCAGACTGTTTACTGTCTACGATCTGCACATCACACCCTCATTTCTCCCTGTGAATAGCCTGACCTAGCAGAATGGAGTCAGATCGTACCACACGGGGAAACGTGCATTAACAACAGCTTACCTCCTTGTAGATTGCAATTGTTTTCCAATCTGGTTAGTTTTAGGATCTAGAAAAAAGATCCCATGGGGTTGTTTTATACTCTTGAAGCTAATAAACCGTTTAAAACATCCACAAGGTTGTTATCTCTGAACCAAGTTTTCCATCATTGAATATCATTTGAGTCAATGAAAAATCCAAATTTGTAAGTTTTGTGTTCTTTTAATTAATAATTGCAGGGAATTATCAGCATTTAAGCACTTCTACTCAGGTTGTTTACATCAGTTTACATGATTGGCATCCAAAAATAAAATAACTCTGCAGTAATCTAAAGGTGTCTCCACTGGCATAGTTTAAGGTGTTTGAATTGTGATTGAGTTGAGAGGATCTTTGAGTTAGAATCAAAAAATTGTATAATCCACAAAATGGTATTTATTCCACAAAAAGTGTCATAAAGCAGCCAAAAGGTATAATCAAATCATTGTTTCAGTAGCTGATGAACTTGCTTTCAGAGCAGCAAGGAGGAGATGAACAGGGACACGTTGTTCCCTTATCTTCCAAACTTGTAAACAATCAGCTCTCAGAGCGCAGGCCTCGCTCTGGGTCCGGGCTCAGATGAATTCAAACAGTAACTGATTTTAATCTTCCTGTTTAAGTAGACTTTTCTGTTATAATAATTTTAATATCAATTTAGTCCTTGGATAAGAACTGGGTATATTTTCCTACCTTCTGCTAGGAATTATCACAAGAGTTATCCCCAAAGGCAAGGGAAAATGCTATATTCCAACTCTTACAGCTTGTCCAAATTTGAAGAAAAATAAAATATCCAGGCTGAAGTGAAAACTGGCTCCTTTTTGTTCAATGGAGACTCTTTTTCAGATAATCCAATTTCTTCTGTTCAGCTTCAGAGCAATCCATTCAATATCCAGAATAATCCACAAAAAGTCTTCAAAAAATTAGCCCCTTTTCTTTGCTTTCAGTCGTTTTTATAGCCACAATGGGGTCAGCCTCCACTCTCTTGGGGACTTTTCAGACCAGCTACATCATCTGTTTACATTTCTATTGGTTGTTGGTGACATCACTTTCTTCAAGTTTCATTGGAAGTTGGTGACATCATTTTCTTTCCGTGAGTCATCTGGGCAGTGATTTAAATTTCAGTCAGTACAAGTTCGACTTGTTGTTTTCAGCTTTGCTCAGTTGGGTCAAATGAGATCATCTGAACTTATTCAAAGTTCATTTCAATAATCAGTTAAGGCACAACTTTGTTCACCCGTGGAACCACTCTTAGTTTACCATAGAAACTCATATCACTTCAGTAATCACATCATTATAATCATAATACTATAACCACACATTCCAGTAATCATAGAACATTCAAAAACACTTTGATTCAATAATCATCACATTTTGTTTCATAAAAGATAATTTTTTTATATAATCATATGTGTTTAATTAGTTTTATAAGATTTTATCAGTTCTTGTTACTTTGTTAAAATAGTTTTTGTTACTTCCTGTGCAGCTCTTCCTCTGCAGCTTCTTATCTA
>JBBPBX010036091.1:2314-18534 GCA_038048925.1 Garcialebias charrua | reverse complement strand
AGTAACGGCACTTCCTGGTTGGTTTTTGAAGATAAAAGCTTCTTTGATGGAAATTCCTTCAAATTGAGCGTTTCAGCTCTAGGTCGGGTTTCACAACAGCTTGCTGTGAAATCCTTGCTGATGAACGGAGTCATTGGCGTTTTGACTGGCGTTCCCCAGCTTTCAGGAGAAGGACATAGTTTAACTTCCTCACACCAACTCCACTGAGGAGATAGGAAGTGGAAGTTTTAACTGAGACTTGACCCAGAAAACGTATTGTTTTTTGATTGGCCAAATGGCAGTAGGAGAGGCATGTGGTGATTTCAGAGCATGTCAGGAGGTTGAAAAGGAGGTCAAGAGATTAGTTCATGTCAGAAGTCTAAAGAGTTACTTTTAAGACGCCAGTATTTATGATAAAAACTGATTCATTTGCCTTAACACTTTAAACAAGACACTGTTGACATGTTGGTTTGATTAAGACAATGTCATTACATCATATATGAGAACGTATTAATGATAATAGCAAAAACAGATATTATTCATCTTGATTATTACATAGGACAAAAACAAAAAAGTCTCTTGTGAGGATTATTGTCCTGAGCTAAAACTAAAATGAGATAACAGTGTCAATTTATCTTCACTGCAGGTTTGAGAAGAAAACTGAATACTGCAATGATCTACATTTTGAAATAACATTGGATTTCCAACTTGAATTAAACAGTTTGACTTAAACAGTCTTCGACTATCAAACATTAAATTCAATAATGCTCACTTAACACAAGATTATTCATTAACACAAAATAAATTAATAAGAGAGTCTCTTATGACTTATTGTGTTTTGATTCAAAATAATGTAATAAAATAGTGTCCACTCGTCTCCTTGAGAGCCTCAGGAGAAGTGTACCACTAAGAGTTCAGAGAGAGTCTGGTCCTCTGGACATAAAAAAAAAAATAAAAACAAAAAAAAGCAAAAGAAATTGTAGAAATGTTTCGTCTTTCATCCGAAAGACTTCCTCAGTCTGAGATGCTGTATTCAGCTCAGTCTTATAAACAGCACCTTCTCACAGTGGATCAACCTGTTGGCTGATGACAGCTGAAACCAGCTGCTCACATGATCAAGGAGGACCATCAGCCTAACGATGGATCGTTAGCACCCTGATGGTTGTTTGCTATTCACAGAGGGCTGAGTGATACTAGCAATAACAGCATTGTTATTGAGCAGAAAATACGTTACTTCTCATAAGCTGGTAAATGGTAAAAAACAGTTTTATAAACACAAGAAACAAGTCCTTTGGACGATTGGGGTCTAATAAAAATGTTTCAAATGGAGTTTCATCTGGTTTATTTGGAAATATCTCTAATGTTAGGCTCTTTATCCAGTGTCTAATCTGCAAATATTTGAAGTGATTGTGCCTATGTAAGTCATATTATTCAGATAATTGACTGAAGCTGGCAAAGACATTATTGATATAGAGGTTACCGACAGTTCTAATGCCTTTTCTGTTCCAAGTTTGTAGTATACCATCTGTTATAGGTTTAGGGATGTTAGGGTTACCTTTAAGTGGTATGTCAGAGTCAGAGAGTCTTTATTGTCATTTGCACCGCATGTGGTACATGTGATGAAAACGAGATTATGTACACGGGGTCCCAGTTACATCCAACAACAAATGCAAGAGAAAAACAGTAATAACATCTAGAATTAACTAAGAAAAACATCAACTAGTAATACACTAAGCCTAATATAGTGGAAATAAACAGCAGCACGAACATGAGTTTGTATGAGCAGATGGTCACAGATGAACACAGATGAACACAGCAACAAGAAAACAGATCAGCATCAGCATGATGTGATATTTTGCAGTGTTTATTTTTTATTTTATTTTTATTTATTCATGAGTCTAACAGCCTCAGGGTAGAAGCTGTTCCTCAGTCTAGTGGTTCTACATTTGATGCTCCTCAACCTCCGTCCTGAGGGGAGTGGGGCAAAGAGTGAGTGTGCTGGGTGAGTGAGGTCTTTCATGATGCAGGTGGCTCTTTTCCTGCATCTGGAGGTGTAAATGTCTGTGATGGTGGGGAGACTGACTCCAACAGACTTCTGTGCAGCCTTCACCACTCTCTGTAGAGCTTTCCTCTCTTCAACTGTGCAGCCTCCATGCCACACGTTGATGCTGGAGCACAGGACGCTCTCCACTGCACACCTGTAGAACGAGGTGAGAACTGGGCTGCTCAGACCAGCACGTCTCAGCCGTCTGAGGAAGTAGAGTCTCTGATGACCTTTCTTGATCAGGCTGGTGGTGTTGTTGCTCCAGCTGAGGTTATCATTCATGTGTACACCCAAGTATTTGTAGCTGGAGACCACTTCCACTGCAGACCCACCTATTTTCAGTGGGGCGTGGGTGTGTTTGTTCCTTCTGAAGTCCACAATCATCTCCTTTGTCTTCTTCACATTCATGTGAAGATTATTCTCTTTGCACCAGCTCTCCAGGTGTTCCACCTCCTGTCTGTAGCTGGACTCATCATTGTTTGTGATGCATCCCACCACCGCTGTATCATCTGCAAACTTAACAATATGACAGCCTGGAAGTGTGGCTGTACAATCATATGTGAGCAGAGTGAACAGAAGGGGGCTCAGCACACATCCTTGAGGAGAGCCAGTGCTGAGGGTTATGGTGGAGGAGGAGAAGTTGTGGATCTTCACGGACTGTGGTCTGTCTGTTAAGAAGTCTAGTACCCAGTTACAAATGGAGGGGCTTAGTCCAAGTGTTAACCAACAATTGTGTATTTAGATTTAAGAGAGTATGTAACTGAAGCCATGCATTGTAGGTAGCTAAAATTAAAGGATTTGATGTAATCTTAGACAGTTGCTTTTTTGAACCCAAGAATGGAATAATTGCCAATGACACTGATTTTAATTCTTGTTGTTCTATAGAGCCACCTCATATCATTGCCATTCGAATAAGTCCACATCCATAGAATACGGAACTGGGTGGTTAAGTAATATATTCTGAAATGTGGAAGATTTAATCCGCCTTGAGCACAAGGAGCCTGTAACATAAGAAGCTTAACTCTTGGGACCTTCTTTCACCATAAAAATAGAGATGGTTCTTTATCCAAATTTTAAAAAAATGTCGTTGGAACTTTTAAGGGGATACATTGAAATAAGTAAATAAATTTAGGTAGTATAGACATTTTAATTGAATTAACTCTGCCAATTAAAGATAGTGGGAGATCCATCCATCGTTCCAACTCTGCTTTAGTTTTATTAATTAATGATGTGTAATTATTTTTGGTAAAATTTATCATACAAGGAACTACAGTAATATTAATACCAAGGTACGTAAAACCATCCAGGCACCATTTAAATGAACCAGGTGGTAATTGTGTCTCCTGGTAATATGTCTTCCACATATTGAGTGGAAACGCTTCACTCTTGGAATAATTAATTTTGTAGCCAGAAACTTTGCTGTATGTCCCAAGGCATGCCAGTAAAGATGGAAAGGATTTAGAAGGCTGAAATACCAATAAATCGTCCGCATATAGCACAAGTTTATGTTCCTCTGTACCTACCATCATTGCTGTGATGGATAAGTGAGAACGGATAGCAATCGCTAATGGTACTATAGCAATGGAAAATAGGATAGGAGAACTTGAAACACATTTTGCCTCAAAAGCCACGAGTTTCCATGTGTAGCAAAAAATAACTTGTGAACTAAAAAGGACAATGCTCCATCATGTGGAGTCAACCTGTTTCTTCCATTTGTATTTGTGTAGAGCTTGTGCTGTAGTAAGGACAGAGCACCTGTGACAGAGCACCTGTGGCAGAGCACCTGTGACAGAGCACCTGTGACAGAGCACCTGTGACAGAGCACCTGTGGCAGAGCACCTGTGGCAGAGCACCTGTGGCAGAGCACCTGTGGCAGAGCACCTGTGGCAGAGCACCTGTGGCAGAGCACCTGTGGAGGAAGTGGACGCGGGCACACCTTGGCTGACGCTGCTCCTCGTAATTTTTGAAGCCTTTTTTATTACTTTCTGCTGTTTTTTTCACCAAGCCTTGTTGGACATTTCTACCTTTCTCGATTGCAGAGTGCGACAGGCGTTAAGCCTGTGTACAGCACCTGTACGAGCGGACGCGGACATTTCTACCTTTCTTTGCACCTTTCTACCTTTCTTGAACGCAGAGTGCGACAGGCATGAAGCCTGTGTACAGCACCTGTGTGAACGGACGCGGACATTTCTACCTTTCTACCTTTCTGTGATTAAGTTTTGTGTTTTAGTTAGTTAGTTTTAGAGCAACTGTCTTTTCTGACTGCGTTGTGGATCTGCAAACATTATAAGTTGCCGGTCAAAGCAGATGACCGCTTGTCCTGAGCCTGGGTCTGCTAAAGGTTTCTTCCTTCTAAAAGGGAGTTTTTCCTTTCCACTGATGCCATTGTGCTTGCTCAGGATGGGAGACCATGGCGAAGCCAAGATTTGACTTGTTTGCTGGATTCATTAGATAGCAAACTTTACTAGTCAAACCGGAATTTATTCCGGTTAGCTCCCGCTAGCTTCAACACGAATTTAGCTTCGAGAACCACGTAGCTACACTTATTGTTCGCTTACCTGCTGCCTCTCCTGTGTCCTTTGGACTGTTCTGGACTCTCTCCTGTACTCCTTTAAGGTAATGCTCGTTCGAGTTTCATCTCTCTGCTTCTTGTATATCTTTTTCGGAGCCGTGGGCCTGCTGCTAGCGGCTAGCTCTGTGCTAGCCTCCACCGGCTCGTGGATGTTGACGTATTCCGCTTCGCAGTTGTTTGAACTTAACAACTGCTCCATTCCTCTTTCTATTTCCACCATCAAACAACTGGGACTTCTGCGTAGACCTCGTTACATCCATAGAAGCTCTCGAAGGAAAACCGTTTATTCTCAAGCGAACTTGGATTCGATTAGTGCTGTCTGGGCTGAAAGACGTGTCGCACCTCGATGGCGTCATCAGAACGCTGCGTCTGTAGGCCTTTGTAGTCCTCTGCGCACGAAGTGGCGAGGAAAACGTGGAGTGGACTTCAGTCTGCTTAAACCGGTTCAAAAAGCTCCTATTCCAACTGGTATTAAATTAGAACTTTTCAATGTGCAGTCACTTTCCAACAAGTCATGTTTAATTCATGATCACATTCTGGAGAAGAACTTGGACCTCATGTGTCTTACAGAGACGTGGCACCAACCAGATGTGTTCAGTTCTCTGAATGAGGCGTGTCCCTCTGGATACAGTTATCTGCAGAGAGCCCGCAGCACTGGCCGCGGTGGTGGTCTGGCTGTAATTTATCGCAGTAATTTAAAATTGTCTCATCTGTCTTCTCAGGACTTTTCCTCTTTTGAATGTCTGGCTTTCAGCTTCAAAGCCCCACTCCTGATGAATGTTATATTAATTTATAGACCTCCCAAACCGCATGTTTCATTTAACTCAGAGATGCATGACCTCCTCACTTTTTTCTGCACCTCCCCTGTGAAGACTATTTTTCTTGGCGACTTAAATATCCACGTGGACAATTCTTCTTCACCTCTGGCAACAGATTTTAAGTCTCTTCTGGACTCTCTTAATCTCACTCAACATGTTGACGCCCCTACGCACAGCAGGGGGCATACTCTGGATTTGGTGATTACAGACACTGTACTCATCAATAACTTATCTGTATATGACCTGGGTGTCTCAGATCACAGGGTCATCTCCCTGGAAGTGCCTTCATCTTCGCCTGCTTCAAACCCAAAACGACCCATCCAGTTCCGTGACCTTAAAAACATTTCCCTTGATGTTCTGTCTGCTGATCTTCACACCCTGACCGCTGTCAATCATCCTTCTGCAGATGACTCTGTGGATTACTACAACCAATCTCTTCGGGAGCTCCTGGACCTACACGCCCCCTTGAAGACAAGACTGGTGTCTTTCTCGCGTTCAGCCCCTTGGTACACTGATGAGCTGCGCAAAATGAAGGCAACTGGCCGTGCTATTGAGAGACGTGTAAAATCCTCTGGTCTCTCTGTGCATAAGCTGGCATATAAAGAGCATCAGAAAGCGTACGCCTATTCTCTTAAAGAAGCACGCTCCAAATATTATTCTAACATCATCAACATGCCCTGGAAACTCTAAACAGCTCTTCTCCACAATCACTCGTCTGCTTAATCCCATTAAGCAAACTCTTGAGGACTCTGCTCAAAAATGCGACCTGTTTCTTTCATCTTTTAAAACCAAAGTTGACACTATCAGATCTCAGCTCCACAACCTCCCCGTTCTCAGTGTGCCACCCACCCGTCTGCATTCTGGGACCCTAAACAGCTTTGACGAAGTTGTTCAGAGTGAGGTGGAGGCCATCATCAAGAAAATGAAGCCTTCATCCTGCGCCCTGGATCCTTTCCCCTCGTCTCTCATAAAAACCAATCATTCTGCAATAGGCCCACTTATCACTCAAATAATAAATCAGTCTCTACAATCTGGTCATGTTCCACTGCCTCTAAAAACCGCCATCATTAGGCCTCTTCTGAAAAAATCTAATTTGGATCCCGACATTTTTTCTAATTACCGCCCAATTTCACACCTCCCTTTTCTGTCTAAAGTGCTGGAAAAAGCTGTTGCTGCTCAGCTGCAGGACCACCTACAACAACACTCCCTGTATGAGAAGTTCCAGTCTGGATTCAGGGCAGCTCACAGTACAGAGACTGCATTGCTGAGAGTTACCAATGATGTCCTCTTGGCTGCTGACACTGGCTCTCCCTCCATCCTTGTCCTCCTTGACCTCACTGCAGCCTTCGACACTGTGGACCATAGTATCCTCCTCCACCGTCTTCATGTGGAGGTCGGTCTCTGCGACACCGTCCTGGACTGGTTCAAATCTTTCCTCTCCAATAGGCTGGAATGTGTTAGTCTTGGCAACGCCACGTCCCAGACAGTCTGTGTCTCCTGTGGTGTCCCTCAGGGGTCGGTTCTGGGGCCCCTGCTGTTTTCCCTTTACATGCTGCCTTTAGGTCAAATTATTAATCAGTTCAACATTTCTTTTCACTGTTATGCCGACGATACACAGCTTTACATCAGGACTGGAGCATCCTCATCTTCCACCTTGTCATCTCCATCTTCACTCACTGCCCTCTCTGCCTGCCTGGAGGCAATTAGGGCATGGATGAATCAGAACTTTCTTCAATTAAACTGCTCCAAGACTGAGGCCATACTGATTGGCACCCCTCACCAGGTACAAACATCTCCTATAACAAGACTTTCCTTTTCTGGACAAGACATCCCCCTCTCCACCTCTGTTACTAATCTTGGAATAAAAATGGACTCCAATCTTACATTTGAAAATCACATTAAGCATCTGTTTAAAACTTGCTTCTTCCATCTTCGAAACATCTCCAGACTTCGCCCATCCCTAACTTTTTCCGATGCTGAGAAGCTCGTCCATGCTTTTGTCTCCTCCAGGCTCGACTACTGCAACTCCCTGTTTATTGGAATCCCTGGCAAAAACCTTCAGAAACTTCAATATATTCAAAACAGTGCAGCAAGGATCTTGTTGAGAGTTCGTAAATTTGAACATATTACACCCATTCTCCATAACCTTCATTGGCTTCCTGTCGCCTACAGAATTCAGTACAAAACTGCTCTCATTACACATCAATGCTTACACGGAACTTCACCAGATTATCTGAAGGATATTCTTATTCCATACTCATCCACCCGGTCGCTGCGGTCACAGAACAGCAGTGGTGGACCCTCAGGGCCTGCAAGGCCTTCAGAGAAGGCCTTAAAATTATTTAAAATTAAAATTAAAAATTAATATTTTTTATTTTTATTATATTTTGTCCATGAATACGTATTAAATAATCCCAAATGGTCTGACCGCTTACTTTCATTGCTACCTCCCTGTTTGCTCTGCTTCCAGAGTGTATTTTAATATTTAAGCCTTTAACCAATCACATTTTAGCCACTACTTGTTGCTAGGTAGATTAGAAGCCTTCACTCGCAGCTCTGCTTCTCACTGCAGCGCTATCCAAGCTGTTGCTTCAACCAATCAGATTTTGAGTTGGCGAGACCTGATGCTAAACGCGTCACCAAGAGTATTCACCGCAACCAACACGGAAATGTCAGCTATTCACCCGTTTTGATTGGATAGTCAACGTGTGACGTCACACCCGCGGCGCGGAAGTTGATAGTCGGTTCGGGCTGGCCAGAGGCTCTGGGGCTGGCCATTAAAATACAGTAAGCTTTTTCACAATTTTTTTTTTAGAATCCAAGTAGGTTTTTACAGTTTTGCAATGGTCCAAACTTGCTGTGTTATTGGATGTAATGTCCGGTCACACGACCTGAAAGGTAGAAAGAGAGAAAACGGGCTTTGTTTACTGTTTGCTGCACCGTAGTGAAGTTAGTTTCAAGTTGGACGTTGGATATTAAAGCTCCGTGTCAGCGTGTCTTCAGCACTGCGTTGCTTCGTCCAACTTCAAACTAACTTTACCGCGGTGTTTGCTGCTGGAAACAACGCGAAGTAGGAGCTCCTGATTCAGCTGTGACACATCATGGTACAACTTTCTGCATGTCCCAAAATAACTGCTAGTTTGTTCCACACACTCTGGTGAGTTTTGTTATATTATTTATAGATAATTATTGTTTGAATTGATTGTTTGAATTTATTTTGTTTTAAGAAGGAGCAAATATGATTTTTTTTCATCTGTTGCTACCTTTCATTTTATATGTTGTTTTTTTCCCTTTCATATATCTGTAAATTGTCAGAGTCAGTCAGAGTCAGAGAGTCTTTATTGTCATTTGCACCGCATGTGGTACATGTGATGAAAACGAGATTATGTACACAGGGTCCCAGTTACATCCAACAACAAAATGCAAGAGAAAAACAGTAATAACATCTAGGATTAACTAAGAAAACATCAACTAGAAATACACTAAGCCCTAATGTAGTAGAAAAACATCATTATATATAAACAGCAGCACGAACATGAGTCTGTATGAGCAGATGGTCACAGATGAACACAGCAACAAGAAAACAGATCAGCATCAGCATGATGTGATATTTCACAGTGATTATTCTTATTATTTATTAATTCATGAGTCTAACAGCCTCAGGGTAGAAGCTGTTCCTCAGTCTAGTTGTTCTACATTTGATGCTCCTCAACCTATGTCCTGAGGGGAGTGGGGCAAAGAGTGTGTGTGCTGGGTGAGTGAGGTCTTTCATGATGCAGGTGGCTCTTTTCCTGCATCTGGAGGTGTAAATGTCTGTGATGGTGGGGAGACTGACTCCAACAGACTTCTGTGCAGCCTTCACCACTCTCTGTAGAGCTTTCCTCTCTTCAACTGTGCAGCCTCCATGCCACACGTTGATGCTGGAGCACAGGATGCTCTCCACTGCACACCTGTAGAAGGAGGTGAGGACTGGGCTGCTCAGACCAGCTCGTCTCAGCCGTCTGAGGAAGTAGAGTCTCTGATGACCTTTCTTGATCAGGCTGGTGGTGTTGTTGCTCCAGCTGAGGTTATCATTCATGTGTACACCCAAGTATTTGTAGCTGGAGACCACTTCCACCACTGATCCACCTATGTTCAGTGGGGTGTGTGTTTGTTTGTTCCTTCTGAAGTCCACAATCATCTCCTTTGTCTTCTTCACATTCATGTGAAGATTATTCTCTTTGCACCAGCTCTCCAGGTGTTCCACCTCCTGTCTGTAGCTGGACTCATCATTGTTTGTGATGCATCCCACCACCGCTGTATCATCTGCAAACTTAACAATATGACAGCCTGGAAGTGTGGCTGTACAATCATATGTGAGCAGAGTGAACAGAAGAGGGCTCAGCACACATCCTTGGGGAGAGCCAGTGCTGAGGGTTATGGTGGAGGAGGAGAAGTTGTGGATCTTCACGGACTGTGGTCTGTTTGTTAAGAAGTCTAGTACCCAGTTACAAATGGAGGGGCTTAGTCCAAGTGTAGATAGTTTGTCTATCAGAGTTTGGGGGATCATGGTGTTGAAGGCAGATGTGAAGTCCACAAAGAGCAGACGCACGTATGAGTCCTTCTGATCCAGGTAGAAATTGTATTTGTGTTTTAAAAAAAAACTCAAAATTTCAAAGGTTCAACTAACATTTTTTATTTTATTTTATTTATTCATTTTATAATTTTATAATACATTATGTGTCCTGTTCAGCCTTTTTGCCATCTTTTTATTGTCTCACACAAAACTCTGTCTAATATCAGACAAGATCATAACAGAAGTTGAGACCTCAAATTATTACCTGGGGATATTAAATATTTATTATCAATTATTAATATAATATTAAAGACAGTGTAATAACAAATAATCAGCATTTTTGGTGAGTAAAATGTTGTTATATTCCTAAATAATATTGCAGTTTTATCAGGTTATTTTTTATGCTTTTTTTATGTGTGTCGCAGCTGTACCTGTAGTAGAAGTTTATAGCCATAAAATAGTTATTGAGGCTTGGATTGATTCAGACGGAGCACTACTGAAGGCCTAGGTGTGAAATGCACGGCCCGCCACTGCAGAACAGTAATCTCCTTCACATTCCGAGAACCAAATTAAGGACCATGGGAGACCGGGCTTTCAGTGTGGCTGCCCCCCACCTGTGGAACTCTCTTCCTGACTGTCTAAGAGCCCCACAGTCTGTGGTTGACTTTAAGAGCGGCTTGAAGACCTTTCTTTTCAACTGAGCATACTCTACCTCCTCATGATTCTACTTTTGATCTTAGCTGATAGTGTTATTGAGTTTAATTGTTTTATTATTTGTTTTATTGACATTTAATTATGTCGAAGACCCCGAGGAGGGAAACGTGTCAGGAGACAGAGGGAGAGGAGGAAAGTGAAGAATGTAGGACTGAGGGTTGCAACTCTAAATGTGGGGACAATGACAGGCAAAGGTAGAGAGCTGGCTGACATGATGCAGAGAAGAAAGGTAGATGTTTTATGTGTCCAAGAGACCAAGTGGAAGGGCAGCAAGGCTCGCAGTATTGGAGCAGGGTTCAAACTGTTTTACCATGGTGTGGATAGAAAGAGAAATGGAGTAGGGGTGGTCCTGAAGGAGGAGTTGGCAAAGAATGTAGTAGAGGTGAAGAGAGTGTCAGATAGGGTGATGTGTCTAAAGGTAGAAGTAGAAGGTCTGATGCTAAACATAGTAAGTGGTTATGCTCCACAGGTTGGATGTGATGGGGAGGAGAAAGATACATTTTGGAAAGATTTGGATGAAGTGATAGAGAGTATTCCCAGGGAGGAAAGAGTGGTGATTGGAGCAGACCTGAATGGACATGTTGGTGAAGGAAACAGAGGGGATGAGGAAGTGATGGGTAGGTTTGGTGTCAAGGAAAGAAACCAGGAAGGACAGATGGTGGTGGATTTTGCCAAGAGAATGGAAATGGCTATAGTCAATACCTATTTCCAAAAGAGGGAGGAACATAGAGTGACCTATAAGAGTGGAGGAAGGAGTACACAGGTCGACTACATTCTGTGTAGAAGAGGAAACCTGAGGGAGATTGGAGACTGTAAGGTTGTAGCAGGGGAGAGCGTGGCCAGACAGCATCGGATGGTTGTGTGTAGAATGACTGTTGTTGCGAAGAAGAGAAAAAGAGTAAAACCAGAGAAGAAGACCAAATGGTGGAAGCTAAAGAAGGAAGAATGTTGTGAGAAATTCAGAGACGAGCTGTTAAAGGCTCTGGGTGGTAAGAAAGAGCTTCCAAGTGACTGGGCTACTACAGCAACAGTAATTAGAGAGACAGGTAGGAAGGTACTTGGTGTGTCATCTGGACAGAGAATAGATGATAAGGAAACCTGGTGGTGGAATAGTGAAGTGCAGGACGCCATCCAAAGAAAGAGATTAGCCAAGAAGAAATATGACAGTGAGAGGACTGAAGAGAGGAGACAGGAATATAAGGAGATGGGACATAGAGCAAAGAGGGAAGTAGCTAAGGCAAAGCAGAGGGCGTACAATGAGTTATATGGGAGACTGGACACTAAAGAGGGCGAGAAGGACTTGTACCGATTGGCAAGACAGAGGGATCAGGCTGGAAAGGATGTGCAGCAGGTTAGGCTTATTAAAGATGGGAATGGGAATGTTCTAACAAGTGAGGAGAGTGTGATGGGAAGATGGAAGGATTACTTTGAGGAGCTAATGAATGAAGAGAATGAAAGAGAAAGAAGAGTGGAGGTACTAGAAACTGTGGACCAGGAAGTGGGAAAGATTAGTGAGGGTGAAGTCCGGAAAGCTCTGAAAAGAATGAAGAAGGGGAAGGCAGTAGGACCTGATGACATACCAGTGGAGGTTTGGAAATGTCTTGGAGAGATGGCAGTGAGGTTTTTGACTCAAATATTTAATGGAATATTTGAGGGTGAGAAAATGCCTGAAGAATGGAGAAGAAGTGTGCTGGTTCCCATTTTTAAGAACAAGGGTGATGTACAGAGTTGTAGCAACTACAGGGGAATTAAGTTGATGAGCCACACAATGAAGATCTGGGAGAGAGTTGTGGAAGCAAGACTTAGACAAGATGTGACTATCTGTGAGCAGCAGTATGGTTTCATGCCAAGAAAGAGCACCACAGATGCCATCTTTGCTTTGAGGATGTTGATAGAGAAGTACAGAGAGGGTCAGAAAGAACTCCATTGTGTGTTTGTGGATTTAGAAAAAGCTTATGACAGGGTACCAAGAGAAGAGGTGTGGTATTGCATGAGGAAATCTGGAGTGGCAGAAAAGTATGTTAGACTGGTACAGGACATGTATGAGGACAGCAGGACAGTGGTGAGATGTGCTGTGGGAGTGACAGATAGCTTCAAAGTGGCGGTGGGATTGCATCAAGGATCGGCTCTGAGCCCCTTCCTGTTTGCTCTGGTGATGGACCGACTAACAGATGAGGTCAGGCAGGAATCCCCATGGACTATGATGTTTGCAGATGACATTGTGATCTGTGGTGAGAACAGGGAACAAGTGGAAGAGAACTTGGAGAGGTGGAGGTATGCTCTTGAAAGAAGAGGAATGAAAGTCAGCCGTAGTAAGACAGAGTACATGTGTGTGAATGAGAGGGAGGCCAGTGGAACAGTGAGGCTACAAGGAGCAGAGGTCACAAAGGTGCAGGACTTCAAGTACTTGGGGTCCACTGTCCAGGGAAATGGGGAATGTGGTAAAGAGGTGAAAAAGAGAGTCCAGGCAGGATGGAGTGGATGGAGAAAAGTTTCAGGAGTGATTTGTGACAAAAAGGTGTCAGCAAAGGTCAAAGGAAAAGTTTACAAGACAGTGGTGAGACCAGCTATGTTGTATGGTCTGGAGACAGTGGCATTGACAAAAAGACAGGAGAAAGAACTGGAAGTGGCAGAAATGAAGATGCTGAGGTTCTCCTTAGGAGTGACAAGGATGGATAAGATCAGGAATGAGATCATCAGAGGTACAGCACATGTTAAACAACTGGGAGATAAAGTTAGGGAGGCCAGACTGAGATGGTTTGGACATGTCCAGAGGAGGGACAGTGGGTATATTGGTAGAAGGATGTTAGAAATGCAGCTGCCAGGAAAAAGACAAAGAGGGAGACCAAAGAGGAGATATATGGATGCAGTTAGAGAGGACATGGAGGTAGTTGGAGTGAGGACAGAGGATGCAGAGGACAGAGTGAGGTGGAGGAGGATGACTCGCTGTGGCGACCCCTGAAAAGGGAAAAGCCGAAAGAAGAAGAAGAAGAAGAATTGACATTTAATTATGTTGCTCCTTGTAGCACTTTGAGATTTTCATTAATGAAAAGTGCGTTATAAATTGAATTCATTATTATTATTATTAAGGAGTGTTTTGTTTTTCAGAGCCTAAGAGTAAAACTCTGAGCAAGACATTTCCTCATTGAGATTGACAATGAGCTCATTTCTAATTAGTTTAGAAGAACATTTGTTTTGCACATCAGTCCATTTATTTTTCATGAGAGAAAATAATTTCCACAAATCCAGTGGAAGATGGGAGGAGGGCAAAGGATACAACAGATGGATGTTGGGGAGTTCAGCTGCCTGAAGACTTGATCCACCTTTCTGCTGTTCCCTTGGACTGTCACCTTCTCCTGAGCTTCTGTGGTGAGGTGCTACTGTCACACATTCCTCATGAAGCTCATCCATAGACATGCTTAGTCTGCGAAAAGGAGTTAAAAGTTTTATGATCTGAGTTCACCAGAGGTACATAGGTCATGTACAGTGGTAAATAAATGGGAACAAATATTTATCTTTAGAATTTTGCATCATATCCTAACTACCTTTTGAAATTACTTTAATACATCATATACTGTATGAACTGTTTAATTTTTTTAAAGATGTGTAGACGTATGCATATGTTTGTATACTGTAAAGTAAGTTTGATCACGTATTTATTTGTATTTATTTTTATATATCAGGTGTATCCATTTGTATATAACTATTGGTTAACTACATGGTTCATCTTCACCTTCTTTGAGGCATCGGTGTGAAGAGAGAATGGGAGTGTTCTGCTTCCACTTTTCAATTTTTGGACCACTTCTTCTATTACATTCTGTTATCATTATTATAGTAATACAAGTTCACAATATAAATAGAATCAAGCTCATTTTTTGGAGTACCGGTTCCCTTACGTATTCCTAATACTGTATTAAAGTTCCTACTATTGCACCTTAGCATACTGTATATAGCATTTCACAATATAAATGTACCTTAAATGTTTCAATGTTAATAGGAGCTAGTTACATGCAAGAAGCTTTGTTTTCATTCTCCAGATCAATACAGTGTTAAGAAATAGTATAACGTCATCAGTGACATTTAGTAAATACAACTATTAATGTTTGATACATTTTATAGAGCTTTGGAGCATGACGTCACTGGTCCGCGGCGCAAAGCATGATGGTCCATGGCGCACAGCATTATGGGAAAGAAAGCGCCATTTTCAAAGCCCTACTAAAAGAAGCTCTGTCTCTTGTTTTTTTGTTAGAATCTAAGAAGGTTTTAATAGTTTTGGAATGGTCTAAACATGCTGTGTTATTGGATGTAATGTCCGGTCACACGACCTGAAAGTAGATAGAAAACGGATTTTCTGTTTCCTGTTGGAAGCAGCGCGAGGGAGCTCATGTGTCGGACCTAACAAAAAGGAGATGAATGTCCTGATATCAGCGGTGACACGTCCTGATATAACTTTCTCCATGTCCCAAAATAACTGCTAGTTTGTTCCAGACACTGGTGAGTGTATAAATTCGTTTTGTTGGAGTTGTGCCATAATTTTTGCCACGATTTTGTCCGGGTGTTTAGTTCATAGAAGTGGGTCAGCCTAGTTTAGGTTGGGTTTATATTTTTTATATAACGTAGTCTGATTTTAGACAGAGTGGACACCTGTGTTATTGTGAAATAAACTGTTTAAAGTTTCTTGTTGTTGTCACTGTAACTGTATTAATACTGATCTGTGTTCTGCAGTGCTGGGTAGCGCTAATCCAAAAATTAGTTCCGCTATTTCAAAAGCACTAATTAATTTATTTAGGTCCGCTATTTCAAAAGCACTAATGTCTTATGAAAATTAGGGGAAGCTAAATTCTAAACCGCTATTTAAATTCAACAATTGGTAGCCAGCAAGTTATGCAATATTTGCACTACACTGCCAACTAGTGACCAAACTAAGTGCAGAAGGCCACAAACTTCAGGTTCCCACACCACTACACACACGAGAATGGGTCAAGCTTCCAGGACGTGAAGGCTTGTGGCTATAAGCTACATCTGGTGTCACCTAGGTGGGTGGCTAAATAAGGACAAACAAAACAAAAATAAAGTGGTTGGTCCACCCTTACAAGACACACTCCCAGATGTTTTGCTCTACAGGCCATGCAAGGCCCGGGCAGACCAAAAACAATTCATTAAACTCAACTCAAAAAGGATAGCAGGAATCAGTAGATATGAAACTATAAAGACAAACTTCAATTAATCTTGACAGTTCCATATTCAATTCATTTCATTAGTCATTAATACATTATATAAAAAACATTACCTGACACGTCGTCACACCCACGTGCAGCTGGATGTAGAACACACCTTCAAATCTTGTGTGTGATAACACTGCAACATCCAAACAACACATTAGGAAAGATACCTTGAGTTTTTACCCAGCCAGCATGCACAGGTGGGCCCCATATGGTATACATATGTGCAAAAAACATGGGTCCCAAAAGGTTTTGTCCACGGTTTCCATGGTGACCCACATGGGTTTGCCCAGATAGATTTTAATGGGCCCTGACT
>JBBPBX010036089.1:0-31680 GCA_038048925.1 Garcialebias charrua | reverse complement strand
TTGTTTGATGCAGAGAGGTTTATTACCAGTAGTTTCCATCATTTCTATTGATTATTGCTGAAGGTTTGTTTAATAAAATGATCAGAAGCATTATTGAATTGTCAGATTCTTGGGTTTTGTTCATTCGAACACTTAAAGCAGACAACTAAAGCTTGGATATTATTTATGGAGGGAAAAGAGCTTCTGCTTGTCCTGAAGTTGATACAGCTGTTTCCAGTCAGCAGGAAGAGCCAGGGATGATCAGTTCATCCTGTTTTTGGCTAAACTGTTACAAAATGTTTATGTTTATTAACAAAAATGTTGTTTTAATTTGAGTATTTGGACATGACCTTTACAGTAACTTATTATTATTACTCGAAACTACAGGTTTAGTGGCTGGTGTTGTTCACTGGACACATTTTAAAATCACTTCATATGTGTGTACTCACCTTTTAGATCTTTTGTACTTTGATGTTCATTATTTTATATCCTACACATTATTCACATCATATATCTCTTTGTGTGTTTTATAAATTGTTTTCACTTATATTTTATAGCACAGAGCATGTGGTACAGCACTGAGCAGGAAGGAGGCGCCCAGACAGAACAAAGGTAACTTTCGAGACTGGTACCAAAAGCCAGATCAAACTAGTTTTCGCTTGAAAGATAAGAAATACGACTATGTGTTGTTGACATGGTAACTGTAGATTGAGTATGTGGTCATCCAATAGCCTATATCAGAGCCATATAAAGTGAGAGTTGCGACACTGCCATAGAGTTCCATTGTAAAAATGGAATGCGGAAGTCACGTGGGTCATGGAGGGGGTGATTTGTTCCATGGCTCTGTTAAAGTCTGAAGCTGCCTGCAGTAGCGCTCCGTCGCCGCCAGAGGGCGCAGCTCCACAAGGTTTCCATAACCGTTGTTTGGAACGAATGACCGACTGTCGGCGAGATCAAAGGGTGTCGGAACTCTCAATATATATGGCAAGGGGGCGGGTTTATACGGCAACAGGAAGTAGCGTCAGAGAGACTATCTGTTTTTTTTTTTTTTCAAATCTTTATTTATAACTTTACTACGGAAGCGTAGTGCTGACACCTGGGGAAATTTTTTGGGGGGGCTTATGTAGTAATAACGTGATACGTATCACGTTATTACGTGATAATATTACGTTATTACGTGATACGTATCATATCACGTTATTACGTGATAATATCACGTTATTACGTTATACGTATCACGTTATTATGTGATATGTATCACGTAATAAGTGGTAATAACGTGATACGTATCACGTAATAACGTGATATTATCACGTAATAACGTGATATTATCACGTAATAACGTGATATTATCACGTAATAACGTGATACGTATCACGTCACGTTATTACTACATAAGCCCCCCAAAAAATTTCCCCAGGTGTCAGTACTACGCTTCCGTACTTTACTTCAAGTACAACAATTTAAAATAAACACAGAAGAACATTGAACATGTAAAAAAAAGAAGAAAAAAAAGGAAGCAAACAAAAAATAAAACAAAAATACAGAGATAAATAAATGCGAGTTACAGAGTTAAAGAGGAACTAAACACAAAAATAACTTTTTTTAGCTGATAAACTCCCTAGAATGTGTTTAAAAGGTTTTATAGCACTATGCCTTTGTTAATTTTCATGTATTTGTACTAGGCATGTAACGGTTGTAGTTGGTGTACCGAACCGAAAAGGTACGGAGGTGGACCGAACCGAACGTGCTGTACCGAAACGGTTATTTTTTCACTCATTGAATGTTAATATGTGCGCCGCGGAACAAAATTTCCTGGGCGCGTTTCAGCACGGAGCTATTATCTCGCAGCACGCGCAGCATTAGCCGTTAGCTTCTCGCTGCGGTTTCCTGTTTGTTAACGTTATGGTTTTCTTGTTAAAAGACGAGCGCACAAAGCTGTGTGTGTGGACGTTTTTTCATGAAGACTGGATCTGCAGCAGCAACACGTCTAACGTGAACGCGCTGGAAACTACGTCATCAGAACGTGAACGAGCTGTTACAAAGTACGCTAACCACACAGCTGCATTTAAACAACTTCTACAAAGTGCGCTAACAACACAGCTGCATTTAAACAACTTCATCAGGTAATTTAGATGGGTCCAGATCAATAACACAAACTGTATGAGTTTTTAAAGCTCTGAATCTAAGTCTGAAAGTTTTTAATGCACAGTTGATCCTTGCTATGAGACATCCATCACGTCAACACTTAAGTCAAAAAGTTCAGCTCTTTATGAAAAAACTAAAACTGATGGTCAACAAGTCCTGGAGCTGATTTAAACCCTGCCCTGATGATGAGTGAGATATTCAACCGTTCAAGAGGTATTGTT
Source organism: Garcialebias charrua (assembly GCA_038048925.1). Lineage (NCBI taxonomy): Eukaryota > Metazoa > Chordata > Actinopteri > Cyprinodontiformes > Rivulidae > Garcialebias > Garcialebias charrua. The sequence continues at coordinate 29,332 of JBBPBX010036089.1, read as the reverse complement.
ATTTTATTATAATTATTATTTATAATTTATTATTATTTAAAATTATAATCTTATTAACTTATTTTTTTACCTCTGTGTTTTATTTCCAGTATTTCCAGTTACAGAGGTAGCTGCTCTCCTTCCACTTCAGGGAAATCCACCAGAGATCACCTGCTGCAGCTAAGAAGTGTGTGATGACTGAATTGAACTCTGGAACTGTTCCAGGACCAGTCCCACCAAGAAGAGGTTGTGAGTAATGAGGACAAATACAGCCACACTGGTGCTACTGGACAAAAACTTTATTAGTTAAGATTGTAAACAGTCTGTTGCTGCTTATTGTTCTGGTTCTGACTGTTATTGTATTCATTAAGATTTTTATTATTTTTAATATAATTTATTTATTGTAGAGTGCTGTTTATTTAAAATATCATCCAAATGGGTCACTTTTATTTATTACTACAATACAATACAAACATATTTTTGGCATATTTTCAAAATAAACATTTTGTAAGTCTTTATTTTGTCTTTTTTTTTTGTACCGAAAATAAACCGAAAATAAACCGAACCGAGCCCTCCTTGTAATTGAACCGAACCGAAATGTGATTTTAGCGTACCGTTACACCCCTAATTTGTACGTATTTGTTTAAATCGGCAATATTTGGTCTAAAAACGTGTTTACGGTAGTTCTATGGGTTGAACTGGTGAATTACACCTTAATTTTCTTATTTGTCCAAACGCTCATGTGTGACGTGTCTGCTCATGTGTGACGTCACAAAAGTGGTTCAAGCAGAGCCAATCCCCTGCAGAGATGGAAGGTCGTCGCTGCAGTTCATACCTTATATGGAAGTGGCACATTGCACTCCGGAAAAGAACTGCAAAGACGCATATTATAGTTTTCGGAATGGCAATAGTTATTTGTATATTTTAACTTATTTATGTTGGGAATACTTTTTACTACATCAAAACTATTTGGTTGTATTTGTTTTCTTATATTGCGATGGACAAGTAATGCATATATGCCACGATAGGGCAATGGTGTATCTCCTGGTCTGGCATCTGACAGACCCAGGTTTGAATCCTGGTTACAGAATATCATTTGGTATAAAAAAATTTTTTAGGCCTTTTGTTTTGGATTGATCAGTGGGAATAGATAAATACATCTACATATTTATTCTTTGTTTTTGCTTGCTGTAAGTTGTTTGCTGGAGTTTTAGTTTGTTTTAGTTTGTGGATAGAGGGGGCGTGAACCTACTTAGGCTACTACCCCCGCGACCCGACCCCAGATAAGCGGAAGAAGATGGATGGATGGATGGATGGACGGGGGCGTGAACGCAGCTCACCCACCCACCTCCTCCCCTCCATGTCTCTCGACACTCCCATTTTCATGAGGGATTTTTGAATCTGCTCTAGGGGCGGGGTTAACGTTTCACAGTGTGTTGAGGCCCTCTTTAAGTTGTATTCATTACAGATATTTCTTGTTTTTATAGCCTTTTTGTTATTTGAGTCTGAGATTGATTCAAGATACAGTTTTACATCTATTACAAAGAGATCAAAAAAGGGTTTCCTATGCATTATTTTTACTTTTATGGATGTGAAACTTAGCAAGAAACAAGATCAAATTTGCAATAAATATGTGCGAGGAGTCTTTCGTCTTGAAATCTAAGATACCAAACAGGACATTTTCAAAATACAGAAGGAAATCTGGTTGGATATTATTGGCTATCAGAGCAACAATATCCTTCCAAAACTTCAGTGAGTATGTACACTTCCAATAAAAATGAACAGATGTTTCTGGATAAAGTTTACAGAAAGAAAAAAACTATACTGTTTGGTTTCTTTTGCTCGAATATTTCAAGCAAGAAAGTTTTTTTTGTTGTAAATTTAATACCAATACAGTATTAGCCAAATTTTACATCCACAGCTGTAAATTCTCCATGCTAAAACCTAGATTTATAGTCTTTTCTACTTATATCTCTTCTTACTTATCTACTTTAAAGTATTGTACCAATGCAAAAGCCCTAAAAACTAAAACACTCTGTAACAAATTTCTGTTGTAAGCGGCCCAAAACATACTTTCATGTGATTATTCGCCTTTTTTCTCTTTTTTGTCATGCCTGCCTTAAGTCTCGAGCCATGTTTATGTTTGTTTATGTTTATTAAATGTGTTCATTTTTTTACAAAAGAAACACAATACAAGACAATCCCATTAATGAAACGTACACAATGTAAAAAAATGAAAGGTAGCAGAAAGAAGAATAAATCTTATTATATCTGCCCTTTTTTTCAAACAAGCAGATTAAACAATAATAATCTTTCACCAGCAGTACAAAATGACTAACTCTTTCTAATTTTCTAATACTAATACTAATACATAACTAATAATTGATACAATACACATTATGCTAATTCATATATATTTTTTCAACAAATTCCTTTTGATCATTTTCTTAAATGTAAACATTGACTTGGCATTTTTAACTACATTCTCCAAGCCATTCCATAATCTAATTCCCTGGATTGAGGTAGAACGTCCCTTCAAACTAGTTCTGAATTGTGGTTTTACAAACATCTCTGTCCCCTTAAGATTATAACAACTTTGTCTTTTAACAAAATGCATTTGGATATTTAAAGGTAATTCGTTATTCTGAGCCCTATACATAATTGATAAAATATTATAATCAACCAAATCATGGAACTTCAATAATTTCAGTTGATAAAATAATGTACTTGATGGATGACGGTAATGTTTTCTAGTGATAATTCTTACAGCTCTTTTCTGTAATACAAAAATAGGCTTTGTGATTGTTTTACACGCATTCCCCCAAACATCAATACAATAGATTAAGTGTGGAACAATGATTGTGTTATACAACAAATACAGAGCTTTATCATTCAATAGGTCTCTGACTTTGTACAGTACTGCAATCGATTTAGCTATTTTTATTCTTACAGAATTTATGTGTTGTTTCCATGTCAGTTTGTCATCAATAATAACACCCAAAAACTTCACCTCACTCACTCTACAAATCTCAACACCCTCAATTTTGAGTGGAACATCAACAGTTTTCTTTTTATTACTGAATATCATGTAATTAGTTTTTTCTAGATTTAATGATAATTTATTGATTTTAAACCAAGTTTGTATTTTGGTAAATTCTGTCTTTATCAATTCCAACATTTGTTCTATATCTTCACCTAAACAGAAAAATGTGGTATCATCAGCAAAAAGTATACATTTAAGGAGTCCTGACACATTTACCAAGTCATTCACATATAAAATAAATAGCTTTGGTCCAAGTACAGAGCCTTGGGGAACTCCACATGTGATATTACAGAGGTCAGATCTTACATCATTTATTTGTACAAATTGTTTCCTATCTTTCAAATAGCTAGATACCCACTGTAATGCTGGTCCTCTAATACCATATTTGTTCAGTTTTTCAAGGAGAATGGTGTGATCAATAGTATCGAATGCTTTTTTTAAATCAACAAAAATACTGACACAATATTGTTTTTGATCGACAGCAGTAGTTATTTGTTCCATTAATTCCATGAGAGCCATTGATGTAGAGTTTTTAGCTCTGAACCCATGTTGACTGTTGCTTAGAATATTGTATTTTGTTTGTCTATAAATTGATCTAGTCTGTTTGTAACACATATGAGAAGAAATATATATGTTTAAGTGAATGGGCCAATAGGTTCGACTACTGGAGCACTGTGGAGTGTTTAAATGACACACATAGGCAGTTGGGTGAGTTTAAATAACAACTGACTTTAGTAATATAAACCTTAAAATTTGACAACAGCTGTACAGGACACAACAATTAAGAAAATAAAATTACACACAATAAAATAGAATAAATAATACAACTACTAGGCCTAGTAATTCTTATCTTTAAATCTTTCGGGTGCACCCTGGTAATCTGAATTCTAAATTAATGGAAACAGATTAATCAATGTCAGTTCCAATCTAGGTTCAACTCAACACCATTCACATGAGGAAATTCTCCTACACAGCAGTTTGTTACGATGTCATAAATAAATAAATAAATAAATAAATACTGGTCCAAAAAGTATTGTTCAAAAGTCCAGGATGAAACAATAAAAATAAACAATGTCAGTCAATGTTCACATAACCAAATGTGTGTGAAGATGAGAGTGATACAGCCTACCACACCGCAGGGTGCAGCAGGACTCCAAATGGAAAAGAAGGGATCCAGTTCTTTCTAAGTCCAGGTGGGAAGCTCGCCATCAAAGTCACAGGAGGAATCCACCTCAGGAACAATCCAGTGTAAAAAAAAAACCTGACCTGTCAAAAACAGGATCAGCAGAATAATAGAATTTTATTAAGCTGTTCTAGCTTTAATCCTTAAATCATGTTTCTATAAACATCATATTTGACATCAATTTGTTATTAAATTGCTCAAATGTGCTATAAAACAATTTTCTTTTCACTCAATGCAGTATTTCACTCCTCAATGCAGTATTTCACTACATTGTCAATTTACTTTTTTATAAATTGCAAAAACATTTTTTCAAACACAATACACATTACATTTTACCCAAAATAAATAAAAGTTTACATTTGACTAATTAAATAGTTCAAATAAACACAATTTTTCAACAAAATGTGATAAACAGAATAAAAACCCAAATGAAGGCACATAAAATATGCTCACCGATCTCAATGTGACACGTTTGGACAACACTTGTTATGGTGGCTTTCAGTCCGGAACGTGGAGCACNTGTTGTATCCACTTGGTGGTTGAGAGCCACATTAATATCTCCTGCACACAGCACGATTCCCTCAGATTCTGATGCTATGGTTGTTAGTATAGTCTTAACATGCTGTTTCTTACTCTCAGGTGGGATATAAAGATTAATCAATGTGACCTTCTCATTTTCTAATTTTCCTCTTACAATTACATAACGACCCTCATTATCTCTAATTTCTTTAGTACATTCAAAGCTCACTGAATTTTTGACAAGTATTGCTACCCCTCTTTTCCTGCTTTTCTTACATGTACTGTAATATGTATTCCTATAACCAAATTTCTTAAGTTTCTCATGTTCTTCTTGTGATAAATGCGTTTCTTGTAAATATATAATGCTGGCGCTCATTTTTCTCATTTTAATCATTACTTTACCCCTTTTTGCTGGATTATTTAACCCATTCACATTCAAAGACACTAATGTTACGTTATTCATCCTTTAAATCTAATTTCAGTCCCTTTTTTGACATCCTGCAACCGTAGGGAAAAAAATAAATCAATCAATCAATAAATAAATAAAATAAAATAAAAAATAAGAAAACTACTAACAACACCATTAACAAAAAATGCCTTAACATAGAACATAAAGGCTCTGTGAAACGTTTTTGATCCCCACTTCATTTTACTGAGTGGGGTGGGGGGGTATGACCCTTGTGCTGCAGGGGCCCCTGTGAGATCTAGTCTGACTGTAGTCTATTCACTAGGCAGAACGTCTGCACCGATCAATAAATAACTTTACATAGAAGACAGATCAAAGAGGAAGTCCAACTTATCTGATTTCTTGCTTCTGCAGTATTCTTTGTAGATTCTGCTCCTCTGGATTTATTTTGCTCTCTTTTCCTTCCGCTGCCAAGCTGAGGCTCCTCTCAGCTGCTCCTCCTGCTGCGCCGCGTCTCTGCTCCCCTCTGGCACCTCCACCTGCATCCCTCTCCGTCTCAGCTCCTCCGCCGCTGCATGCGCGCTCTCGTAGGTCCTGCTGCCTCCTTCCCAATGGATGCGGATTTTAGTCAGTGGAGTTTGGAATCGGATCCCGCGTTCTTTCAGAACTTTTTTGATGTTTATATATTCTTTCCTCTTTCGGACCACGTCCGCAGCGTAGTCATGGTCAAAGAACAGCTGACTGTCCTGGTACTTCACTTTTTTCTTCCACGCTTCCTTCAGCACCATCTCTTTGGTTGTGTATTGAAGAAAGTTCACCACCACAGACCTTGGGGGTTTATCAGCAGCCGGTTTGGATGATAAAGCTCTGTGCGCACGCTGGATATTGAGCGCAGAATCAGGTGGGAGTGACAGCGCAGTTTTTAACAGCTGTTCAAAAAACTGCGGTCCTGGGCCCGTCTCTGCACCTTCCTTCACACCAAAAATACGTATATTATTCCTGCGGCTTCTACCTTCCAAATCATTCACTTTTGCTTGCAGCAGCTGTTGTTGTTGAAGTGATTGAATTAATGAATCTTTTGCAGCCTCGTTCCACTTCTCCATTTCAGCGATTCTCTGCTCCGATTCTTCCAGTCTTGCTGCGTGGTTCGCTACCACGCCCTTTAATTCTGAGAGCTTTAAATTTATACTTTCTTTATGGCCTCCAATTTCTTCCTTCATTTCTTTCTTTATGTCGCATTTAAATACAGCAAAGTTACTTTTGAATTCACTCTTGAAGGATTTAATTTCCTCAAGAATGTCCCGTAGGCAGAGGCCTGTGGCACCTGTCGTTTCTTCCTCCACCTGACGCTCCTGCTGGCTTCCCTCGGCCACAGACATCTCACCTCGGCCCAGAGTCTGCTTGGATTTTGTTGTGAATTCTTCAATGTTACTTTGTCTTCTTGTTCTTCTCCCACCTTTCATTACACTCCTGTTATGATTTGCTCTTCATTTAATTATATTGTGGGTTTTTTTTATCGAGTGTTGATCAGGAGCTCTTGTCTTAAGCTGTCATCCTGTTGGCGTCCCAAACCCTGCGAAGGAGTTTTTACAGAACTTTTAAAAACAGAAGTTGTTTATGGGAACATGTTTTCTGCATAAAATAGCAGCAGCAGCAGCTCCAGACGTATCCACGATGACTGAACTGCAGTCCACTTTCACTCTGGTCAAGATTCAGCAGTATGTTTCCCCACCTGCTTCCAGAGAGCTTCTCCAAGGAGTGTGGTGTCAAAGGAGAGCCAGAGGAAAGTCCTCAAGAGGCCACATGAAGGTCCTTTACTTCATGTGAGACTCCCTCACCTGTCAGGACTGAAGCACACCACCACACTGACGCTATTGCTGCTCTTTGAGCATCTTCTTTCGATATTTGCAGCTGAGAGACTATTTTTTGAGAGAAATACAAAGCTCTCAAACATCATATGTGTCAGGTTTTGGAGGCATGACAGAACCCAAGTGCAGACAAGAAACTCTCACAGGGAGTCAGGTGTTTCAAAGAAGGAGGAGTGTTTAATGACAAAACTTGTAAGGCAGTCTGTGTAACAAAAACACTTACATGGGAGTTGAATCAGAGACCAGAGAACACGAGGGATACCAAACGATGCGGCTGCACTTACTGAGACACAGAACAGGGCTTATATACACACACTCACAGACAAGACAAAATCACAAACACCTGGGGACAATTAACTAGACACACAGAGCAGGACTGGGAAGACTAAACCTAAAACATGAAGTAAACTAGGAAGACTGGACCTGGAGGTTTACAACTACAACTAAGATACAGAACGGTTAAACTAATAGTAAATAAACACAGAGACTAAATAGACAAGAACTGGAGGTTAACCTAAACACAGAACAAGACTAAAACTAGAAGCTAAAACTAAAGGTTGGACCTGGAGGTTTACAACTACAACTAAGATACAGAACGGTTAAACTAATAGTAAATAAACACAGAGACTAAATAGACAAGAACTGGAGGTTAACCTAAACACAGAACAAGACTAAAACTAGAAGCTAAAACTAAAGGTTTAACTAAAAGCAAATACTGGGAAACTACCTGAAACATGAAACATGAAGTACACTAGGATGACTAGAGGATACAACTAAGAGTAGTAAAATCAGGAGGGAAACTAATAAATCACAAGGGGAACAAAATCACAAGGGGAACAGACAGGAACAACAAATGTCCACTAGATGGTGCCATGGTTCCATCGCCATGGTTCCATCCTCACAGTACCCCCCTCTCAAGGACACCCCCAGGTGTCCAAGAAACAACACCCAAAAAACCAGGGCGGACGGAGGGAGGCAACAGCAAGGAAGGAGGGCACGAGGAAGACAAGGGACACACGGACGACACAAGGACAAGGGGCAAACAAAACCAAAAAAAACGATATGGCCATCAGGTAGGAGCATCAGGTAGGAGCCGTCGGGCGGTTGACCGCGAGGTCGCCCATCAGGCAGGAGCCGGTCGGGCGGTCGACCGCGAGGTCGCCCATCAGGCAGGAGCCGGTCGGGCGGTCGACCGCGAGGTCGCCCATCAGGCAGGAGCCGGTCGGGCGGTCGACCGGGATGGCTCGAGATGGCCGCCGGTTGCGGCAAGACGTCCTTGACGACATCGAGCGTCACGACATCTCCGATGTCGTCGAGCGTAAAGTCGACGAGCGGTGCGACATCCCCGATGTCGAGCGGTGCGACATCTCCGATGTCGAGCGGTGCGACATCCCCGATGTCGAGCGGTGCGACATCCCCGATGTCGAGCGTCGAGACGTCGAGCGTGGCGACATCCCCGATGTCGAGCGTCGAGACGTCGAGCGTGGCGACATCCCCGATGTCGAGCGTCGAGACGTCGAGCAAGGCGACATCCCCGATGTCGAGTGCAGAGTCGTCGAGCAACGAGGCGTCTGCGACGGTAGGACCCTCAGGAGACGTTGAGAGACCCTCAGGAGACGGCGTCGAGAGACCCTCAGGAGACGGCGTCGAGAGACCCTCAGGAGACGGCGTCGAGAGACCCTCAGGAGACGGCGTCGAGAGACCCTCAGGAGACGGCGTCGAGAGACCCTCAGGAGACGGCGTCGAGAGACCCTCAGGAGACGGCGTCGAGAGACCCTCTGGAGACGGCGTCGAGAGACCCTCTGGAGGCGTCGAGAGACCCTCTGGAGGCGAGAGACCCTCTGGAGGCGAGAGACCCTCTGGAGGCGAGAGACCCTCTGGAGGCGAGAGACCCTCTGGAGGCGAGAGACCCTCTGGAGGCGAGACCTCTTGGAAGGTGTCCACCAGGACCCTCTCGGCACAGGAAACTGGAGGGGGTCCCTCCTGGGACCCTTTGAGACCCTCAGAAGACGTGGAGGCGTCGGGACCCTCCGAAGACGTGGAGGCGTCTGGACCCCCCGAAGACGTGGAGGCGTCGGGACCCCCCGAAGACGTGGAGGCGTCGGGACCCCCCGAAGACGTGGAGGCGTCGGGACCCCCCGAAGACGTGGAGGCGTCGGGACCCCCCGAAGACGTGGAGGCGTCGGGACCCCCCGAAGACGTGGGCAGGACGGTAGCGCCCCCTGGAGCCGGTGTTTCTGGAGCTGAGCCAGGACCAGGAGACGAGTCTGCAGACGAGGAGACCACCGTCGAGTCTGCAGGCGAGGAGACCACCGTCGAGTCTGCAGGCGAGGAGACCACCGTCGAGTCTGCAGGCGAGGAGACCACCGTCGAGTCTGCAGGCGAGGAGACCACCGTCGAGTCTGCAGGCGAGGAGACCACCGTCGAGTCTGCAGGCGAGGAGACCACCGTCGAGTCTGCAGGCGAGGAGACCACCGTCGAGTCTGCAGGCGAGGAGACCACCGTCGAGTCTGCAGGCGACAGTCTGGGTGCCGGCGTGGAAGCCGGTCCTGGAGGTACAGCACCATCCATAGCAGCTGGGGAAATGTTGCCCTCTGTGGAAGCTGGAGACACTGTGGGAACTATGGGGACTACACCCTCTGTAGACACTGGAGCCGCAGGCTCAAGACCGGCTACAGGCTCAGGACCAGCTGTGGACGAATCAGCCACGTGGACCGAGGCTGGGTCAGCAGGACCTCTCTGTCTTCGACGGCGGCGGCGGCGCGGTCCAGGACCAGACGGTGAGGGCGAAGCAGAACAGGCAGGTGAAGGTAAACATGCTGAAAACGAGTCCACAGTGTCTGACTGGTTGAGATGGTCTAAGGGGGTGAGATGTTCTAAGGGGTTATAAGGGGTTGGTGTAGGAGGACCGACAGCACCAGATTGGACGAGCGGCCTCAACCACTCCATCACTTCCAGCACCGCGTCCAGGACCTCCCCCATACCAGGTGTACCACACAGTTCAGGTAGACTGATAAATACATTAAACAGTCTTTTTGTGACAACCCACCTCTCCCACAGGGTGTAGGAGCTTGAGTCCAAAAACCATCGGACCGGTTCACAGAGCTGCTGAAACTCCTCCTCAGACAGCCTGGAGAGGAAGCACTCGTCTGCTGGGTTCAAACTTGGCAGCCGCATACTGTCAGGTTTTGGAGGCATGACAGAACCCAAGTGCAGACAAGAACTCTCACAGGGAGTCAGGTGTTTCAAAGAAGGAGGAGTATTTAATGATAACAAAACTTAAGGCAGTCTGTGTAGCAAAAACACTTACATGGGAGTTGAATCAGAGACCAGAGAACACGAGGGATACCAAACGATGCGGCTGCACTTACTGAGACACAGAACAGGGCTTATATACACACACTCACAGACAAGACAAAATCACAAACACCTGGGGACAATTAACTAGACACACAGAGCAGGACTGGGAAGACTAAACCTAAAACATGAAGTAAACTAGGAAGACTGGAGTTTTAAGCTAATAGAAAATAAGAGACTAACCTGGAGGTTTACAACTACAACTAAGATACAGAACGGTTAAACTAATAGTAAATAAACACAGAGACTAAATAGACAAGAACTGGAGGTTAACCTAAACACAGAACAAGACTAAAACTAGAAGCTAAAACTAAAGGTTTAACTAAAAGCAAATACTGGGAAACTACCTGAAACATGAAGTACACTAGGATGACTAGAGGATACAACTAAGAGTAGTAAAATCAGGAGGGAAACTAATAAATCACAAGGGGAACAAAATCACAAGGGGAACAGACAGGAACAACAAATGTCCACTAGATGGTGCCATGGTTCCATCGCCATGGTTCCATCCTCACACTTAGCCTATCCTAACACAGTACCCTACATAATTATCAAAAAACACATACATTTCAGAGCCATAATGAAGGGAAAAAATAGTTAATTTCCTACTCTGGAATGCTGGTGAAGTAATTTCCTCTTTTTCTACCTCCCTCCTCCAGATTCTCCATTCGTTTACGCTGTAAAACCGCTGTCCATAAAACTGCTACTTTTCCACAGCTGCTGCCTGTCCAGCTTGCTCCAACAAGTTTTGTTTTGTTTTTTGAATGTCCAGAGGACCAGACTTAGCTTTTTTAGAGTACAGGCAGCTGTAGCCTCCACAGCTAGCAAAATGGGAAACCGGAAACTGCCGGAAACTGCGTAAATCGGCTTCAAAATAAAAAGTTTCAATACACATATATATATATTTTTTTTTTAATGGAGATGCGTGTCGTAACCTCGAAACGTCGTAAGTCGAGGCCGTCGTAAGTCAGGGACTACCTGTATTCTGATATCCTTGCTTTAACCCACAGAAGATCCTTTAACTTTATAGCAATAAATGTTTCTTAGATCAAGTATTAACCACCTGACACAACAGCTTAACAATACTACTTTTTAATGTTTTTGTCTACAATAAACCAGTCAATGTTTTAGGAGCTATTTCAGCCTGAATTAAAAATATCTAATTTAAATAACTCTTTCAATGTATGTTTTATATTATTATTATTATTATTATTATTATTAGTATTATTATTATTATTATTATTATTATTATTATTATTATTATTATTATTATTATTATTATTATTATGGATGGTTGGATATTTTAAAATTATTAGTCTGGAGTTCTGGGAAGACCATCCGTCCCACTGGCCCTCCAGGACCGGTAGCTGAAAATTATCTCTTACTCTTGATCAAACTTGGATGTGTCAGTTAGTGGTTGGACATGGAGACTTTTAATAAAACTTCTTTAAAAGAAAAAAACTTTAATCAAGCATGATGGCACTGTGATTTGCATTTTCCATTTTATGAACTGGTTCATTGAGCTCCTGCAGTCCAGTCCATCTATAAATGATGCCATGTTTTAGGTTGAGCCAAAATATCTAGATATGTGTAGGTAGATGCAGTGGTGTAGTCTACATTTTTGTAGTGGGTATACTGCAGTTAGTTTTACGTTCGGCGTTGGACACCATAGAAGCCACTGATCGCGATGTCCAACGTAAAACTAACTTTACCGCAGTCGGTCCGTATAATGTGCTTCGAAACGAAAGTAAACTGGTTGGTACAATGTAATCAATTTATTTCGATTTTTAAACATATTGAACATTTCCAAATTCCAAAAGATAATGTACATGTATACCAATAGATTGTTACGGAAGTGTTTAACTGCCATTTACCATATCAATGACGCATGCCTAATGATATGTTCATTCATTCATTCATTCAACCTTTATTTAAATAGATGAGTCACATTGATTCTCAAAGACTCATTTACAAGTGAGACCTGTTTGGACAGACAATAAAAGTGGTGAAAAATGAGACAGGGTTTGGATGTGATACATATGTTGCTATCTACCGTAGATGTATGTACTGTAGGTATGTAAGTAATGTATGTATATTTTTAATTTCTCTGAAGGACTCTTCCCAAGGGATCAATAAAGTTCTATCTTCCATCTAATCTAATCTATCCATCCATACATCCATACATCCATACATACATACATACAAAGGTGGGCACCAGCCCGCAAGAGGCAGCTAAAGCGCTAATCCGCTGATAGTGGACCTAAACAATTTGTTAGCGCTATAGCGGATTGACTAACTTTTATAATTCATAAGCGGATTTGCGCTATTTTTATTTGAAATGCAATACCGCTAATAACTAATTATCTATCAGTAAAAACGAAAAAACTTAATCATGGGCTCTTAAATCAACCGGACGACGGCTCACGGAGTAAATCCGGTCAGCGCCGGATGTGCTCCGTGAAAAAAAAGCGGTGCCCACCCTAAGGGGGGCTAGAGAGAGCGCTCTCTCTATAGCAGTTAGCAGCCAGTGTGTTACTCTGCAGCCTTATTGCTTGTTTTCGAAGAGTCAGACGAAGAGTTTTTAACATGGAGGGTGAACTTATGGATGTTTCTCAGCGGCCTACGCGACGCGTCAGCGCCTCATTTGCCCTGCTCAAAATGGCGGCCGGCCACAGAAGCGAGCCCACACGAAGGACTTTACAAGAAAACACGGTAAAAACAATTATTTCTTTGCTGAGAAAAAATATATTTCTTAGCTGACTTTATAGCACAAGGGTTCCTGAGCTTAATCGTTTCACGAAATGGTCAAATCTGCTGAATTTAAAAAAGTGGTTCGCCATTTCATTTGCATGCGCGCTGGTGGGACGGCTTTATTTCTTTAAATTTAGCTAAATAAACGCTTAAAAATATATATTTCTTAGCTGACTTTATAGCACAAGGGCTCATGAGCCTAACCGTTTCACGAAATGGTCAAATCTGCTGGATTAAAAAAAGTAGTTTGCCATCAAATCTGCTGGTTACCAAGTGTCGAATTGAACTAGCGCTTTAAAAATTAGCTTCCGCTAGTTTTCCTAAGACATAAGCGCTTTTAAAATTGCGGACCTAAATAAATTAATAAGCGCTTTAGAAATAGCGGAACTAATTTTTGGATTAGCGGTGCCCACCACTGCATACATACATACATATCTTTACCTGCTTCTTCCTTTTCATGTTGTGGGGGTCACTGATGCTCATGTCCAGCGATCACTGTAGCCGTTTTCGCATTGGCCAGCCCTCAATGGCCCGGAGCTCCCCTGGGTGTCTCTGGGCCACCCGCGTTCATTACGCATTTGCCGCAAAGCCGCCTTGTGTGAGAGGTGGGGGACACCCTGGACAGGTCTCCAGTCCATCACAGGACTTCATAGAGACAAACGAGACAAACAACCATTCACTCCCTCTCTCATATTATGTCTCATATTTCAAATTAAAATTGATTAATATAAATTCTTTTTCGTTTCCAAATAAAGCTGCATTTTTTGACTCAGAAATAAAATTTAAAATGAATAATCCAAACTGCATTTTTATTTTCTTCTTAGGGACAATTTAGAGTTACCAGTCAGCCTAATGTAGCAGTATAGAAATACTGTATACCTGGCTAGGGAAATGTCACTTCCTGTTGGATAAGTGGATGGAGTATAAAAGGAGGCAGCAATGCCTGTTCTGGCACTTGGTTTCTTCTTCATGCTCCCATATCTACGTGGCTCACAACCCGTGTGGTTGTCGTGAGCAGCAGATCGTGTTAAGCGTGCTGTTCTGGCTTTCGTGTTATGAAGACCAAGCTTGCTGCTTCCTCCTCCTCCTGTGTGTTTGTCTGCATGTGTGTCAGCAGGTGAGTAGTTGAGTTCCATCATTGTCAGCTTCAAATTTACCACTATTGGTGATTAGTTGACGGCATTTTATAGGTCCTTTTGCTGAAGTTGGGACTAGGGGTTGAACGAGTACATCATTTTTAAACTCGACATTAACATAATACTCGAGTAGAGCTCGAGTAGTTGATGATGTCATAGGATCTCAAGATGCAAAAAATAATCAACTAATTAAAACCGCAAAAAAAAGAAGTAATTTATTATTTACAAAAAAGGACCAAAAAAACATTGGGATCATGTATTGTGCTCCTACCATTTATGTTACAGCAAATAAGTCACAGGAAATCCAAAACTGTTAGTTATTATTATTAAGCTGCAAAAGTGAAAAAAAAAAGTGCGGCACGTCAAAAACGAAAAACAAAAACAGTGGGGCAGTTGACTACCCCGCACCACCGCCTGTGGTGCTGCGCATTAGGTTTAGTTTTAGAGATAATTATGTTTATAGGTTTTATAGGTTTAGAGATTAATATTTTTTGCCTTTTGTTTATGAAACAAGATCAGAGGAAGCTGGTTCTGGTTTGGTCGATTGGACCCGGTGTTACACCACATTCTGTGACCTGCAACATTTCATGCAACACTGCCCCCTACGGTCACAATATATGGTGGTCACAGAATATGGTTTAACATCGGTTCGCAACGCGCTCCAAACAGGAAGTTGATTCATTTTCAGTTCTGTAACTGCGACGTGATGACGTCACTACGACTACTCGACTTGAAATTAAAAAACTCGATAGAGGTACAAGTAATCGATGTGTCGACTACTCGAGTAGTCTGTTAAAGCCCAAGTTGGGACCACTGCTGCTTTGACTCTACGGAAGATAACTACTGTTTTGTCTCCACTGAAATCACCATTGTTCTGGCTCCATGGAGGACCATTGCTGTTTGAGTTCTCCAGACTACTGCATTTGACCATCTTCAGATGTCTGTGGCTGCTTCACTGGACTTCTCAGCAACAAATTGTTTGGGGCGTGGTCCCTGAACACATGTCAGTGGCGTGGGTAATTAGCCACACACCTGGGTCTGGACTAGAACTTTAATTATTTAATCTTTTTACATCTTTTTACAAAGTATTTTAAAAGTATTTATAAATACAAATGGAAACTATAAACAGTTTTTTTATTTGTAAACGTCTCAGATGTTCTAAATATTTTCCTAAGGTCTATGAACCGGTGTGCCTTGTAAATTGCATAATTGTAACGAGAACCACTCGGTACCACCACACTAATGCCCCTTTTCCACCGCTCGGCTCAGCTCGGGTCGGATCGGCTCAGATCGGCTCAGTTCGGGTCGGGTCACATGCATGTTTTTGGTCGATGGGAGGAAACCGGAGCACCTGAGGAAAAACCCACGCATGCATGGAGAGAACATGCAAACTCCACCCAGAAAGGTCCACAGCTGGGATTTGAACTGGGGCGACCTGCTCGCTGAGAGGCGGCAGCTCTACCTGAAATCAGCCTATCTGTTCATAAACATTTTCAATCTGTATGATTTCTCCCCCAAGGACCACGGGATGATAGTCTCTGGGCGTATTTAAGGTTTCATCGAGAACTGTTATTTTATTTGTTTGTTTGTTTATTGATTACCATAATTGATTAATTGATTCGTTGATGTACTGACGACACCAAAAGATAAAAAATAAATAAAAACAAATGCATGGTTTCTTTTTTTTCCCCATGAGACCGCCTGAGAGTTAAATGTCCCAGGTTTCACATTAAGTGCTACAGCTAGCTGCATGCTGCTGCTTCAATTTGTACTTTTATATATAATCTTTTTTTGTAAACCACCATTAAATTGACAGTTGTTTAAAGCAATGCATGAATGAATAAAATCCTGTGGAGAATGCGGTTGTTTTTAAGGCATCAGCACTGTTCTTAGTTCTTGGCCTTGATTGAATTAGACATGAGCTTTTTGTTCATCATTTTATTGAAGTCGTTCAGCTATAACAGGTAAGATATTAATTGTTCATAACCTCACTTCCATTGATATAAACTATCATGTTTTGTTGATCAATCCACATTTTCTTTACTGAATAACACTTTTTTCTCTGCTGGTTTTTATACGCCGGTTGAAGGCGAGACATATTACGGAGTGTCACATTCACTTGTCATCAGCCCTGCTTCAAGGTCAGGGTCAAATGTTGCACAACGTTCTTGCTTTTCCTGGCCATTACTATAGACTGATGTATTGCTGTATACTGTAATAGTTTTTCGATGGGCATATATTGTTGCTGTATGCAGTACCCGTCTTGTAAGTACTGTGAGGAAAAAACTATAATAGTGCTAAGTTGTATGTACAACTACTAGATGGCAGTGTTAATGTTTTTGCATGAAAATATGCAAGAAGTAAACTAGAAAATGTCTGCATTTTTTTTTTTAGATATTCTCTTAAAAGGATGACAAAGGCTGAAAAGTAACACACAGTCAGTTGCACACAAAATGAAACATGGTTAGATAAGAGCTGCAAAATCAGAATCTCTTCTGTAAGAGATTCACACGAGTTGCATGTGCAACAATCCAGTGGGATTTCTTTTTCTCTGTAGGTCAGATTTAGACAGACAGTAATTTTCTCAGAGATCCCTCTGTCTTCAACATCTTTTGAGGCACAAACTCTTCTGGCTCAGTCTGGCTGTGAGATGCCCAATGAGCAGTAACAGCTACGAGTCTCTGTGGACAAATCTGTTATCTCTCATCATAGCACCATGCTTCTGTTCACAGCACAAATTTAACAAGTCTGAAGTGCCACAAACAAAAGGTGCTGCTTAAAAGTGTTATAGAGGCAATTATTAGGCCAAATGTCAAATTGTGTCTAATTATAGACCGATTCCTCTGTTAGCTTATCTTAAAACTCAAAAAGAAAAGACAAGCATGGTACAGTATTAGACAGTTGGAATGAGAGTGAGCGTTGAAACCTGGGCCCCCTTACACCACCCAAAGAACTCTGATAATGAAGCATCATGACCGACCAGCAAACATTTCGGGGTGTCCAGGATTGTCTGGTACAAAGATTATCAGGAGAGTCCCATTTACTGGGTTTCTGTGGACTGGGTTTGCCTCTCACAGATGTCTTCCAATCCCTTCAGACTGGGATCTGGGGGAGTTTGGAGGCTGTTTGAACCCTTCAGACTCATTACTGCATTCTTTGAGCCATGCCATCGGCAGATTTGCTAAGCTGCTCAGATTTGCCTTGGAGACCTCTAGGAGCTGCGTAATGTTACCTGTCAGCATTTATAATATGCTGGAGTATGTTCAGTGAAAATAAAACTGAATTGATAAAATACTGCATATACATTTAGGATAATAAAACGCACATTATTATCAATTTTAGCTGCAATAACAGCATATACACACTTGCATCCCGCTGATAAACTTTTCAGTGAACATTAATTAGTTTTTTAGTTAGTCTATGTTATTAATGTCCTATTTTCTGTGATTTAATGATCTTCTTGGAAACCACCGTAGCAGCCACCAGTGATCCAACACCAAACTAAATATATCAGGGACAAACTTAGAGTCTGGAAAGCTTCATCTGACGCCTAAATACTGGAAACGACTTCAGCTTCAAAATGAATATCTAAACTGTGCACAGCAGCATGCAGCACTTTGAAGTGAATAGCAGACATGTTGGCGAATAATTTACGTTTTTTTTTTTACCTCAAGCACTGCACCTGTATTATTTAGCGTATAATGAAAAGATATGAGAACATAACAATATGTTTGAAAGTGAACAAAGATACCATAACATCCACAAGAAAGGGTTTGTTTTAAACTGATGGGTGAGAGTTGGTGAAACTATTTCCACCCATTTCATGTTTTGATCTGAAGGCTTATCTTTTCATGGGAAAACTTTTTGGTGCATGTTCAAATCAGAAGTGTGGTTTTATGTATTTAAGTCTTTTGCCTTTTTTTTTCTCCCAAAACAGCAGCAGGGTACGCACTTTTGAAGTCTTGTTTCGTTAGCACACTATTCAAAATCCAAGGAAAACTATTTTTTTAACCCCGTGGTGTTGATTACCAGCTTAGCAACATATCATTCCTGATGTCCCTTGAAATAATTTAAATACATGAAGATGTTTGCACATTATTGTCTGTAACCACTGTTCACGTTTACCCTATGAACAGCGCCCAGTTTCTCTGACCTACACTCTATGAAATACTTCACAATATGAAATAAGTGTGTTATTTGGTGACAGCCTATGCTGTAAATAGAGTGTGTAACTGAGCCCAATATCAAAACTAGATAAATCCAGCTAAAATCTAAATGACATGCAAATTTAACATTATACTAAATACGGAAGGAATAGGAAAAATAGTAAAGTTGAAAAAACATACCAGTTTAATAAACTGTACTGGTCAGTAGGGCAATGCACATTAGAGCACAGTTAAACATTTAGAACAGTTAGTGCAACCAAACTGTCTCAGAACTGTACAAAACAACCCCTCAAACAGAATACATATAACAACAACAAAAAATCAGCAAACAAGGTTGAATGAATTAACCACACTTTTCAGTCTCAAAACTTCAGCAGGCAAGGCTGAGTGAATTAACCACACTTTTCAGTCTCAAAAAATCAGCAGGCAAGGCTGAGTGAATTAACCACACTTTTCAGTCTCAAAAAATCAGCAGGCAAGGCTGAGTGAATTAACCACACTTTTCAGTCTCTTGACTTAACAAAGCAGTCAGTTAGCTCTAAAACGTTGCAGGCCTGAAGGGACTCAGTGAGCTATCATCCTCAGAATAGCAGTTCCAGAGATGGCGGCTCCCAGAACAACAGCGAGGAATGGGTTACTCACCCCCACCATGGATTACCAGTTTGGAACTAACTGCAATGAAACTGCTCCAACTTCAGTCCAACTGTAATTTCCTGTTCACGAGCGTGGTTTGGGTCCGCAGCTCCACATCCAAGCAATACGCTGAGCGTGGTCCGGTTCAGTGGCTCCAGAAAACAGACAAAAACGTCCAGGGAAAAGTTTTGTAGCTTCAATGTTAGCTAAAACAAAAAGTCCCAGCGGTATTGATCCAAACCTGTTCATCAACCGCTGCCGACCAACTCCTTCACACCTCCAACAACGCTTTTTTCCCCCCAGAGCATCACAGCCAATCAGATTGCTTAAACGCCCTCACCCCAGACCATACAGCCAATCAAATTGCTTAAACTTGATTTTGCCCTTGACAGACCAGCAGGATAGCAACAAGTGAAACGATGCATTTACTGGCAGTGGTAAATAACAGTTACTAACAAAAACGCTACATTTACTGGGTGTTTTAAGCCAATTGAAAATACTTGTACATACTATAATGTTAAGGACTTTTACAGTGTGTAAAACCTCCAATATGTGAGTGCAAAACATTAGCCAGATTAAGTAAAAGGCGATTATTACTGTTTAAAGTAAAAAGGCCTACAATGCATTGCATGTAAGAACATGTTTAAGGTGTGTAGGAAAAAAGAGTTATACTGTATATATATAACCCAAGGGGTTACATCCTCCCCCTTCTAAAAGTCCAGATGCCCTCATCGGACTATCTACGCAGAACAATTCAATTTACCCTTGTTGGCTAAATTACTTGTCATAAAAACCCCAAGCTAAACTAGAGGAGGCACACACTGGACCACAGGGGCATGGCTCCTTCTTCCAATGGTGATTCTTACTCCACGGTGTACTATCACTAATGGCTCGTCGAAAGAATGTCCAGGCCTGTCATAACTGAGCCGAATGACTGGCTTAATCTCTCGTCGTGAATGATGATTATTAAGGGGCTCTGCAATGCTTTCAGACTGACTAGCCAAAAGGGTCGCTTCCCCAGCTAGACCTGTGGCCCCCACCGGGTCGTCAGGTAGCTGTCTAACCTCTGGTCTCTTCGCAGCCTCTGAGCCTGTGACAGCACTCATAGGTTCTGTCGGACAAGCACTATTTGAAGGTGTTGCGGGGTCTGTAGTGACATGAGACTCTGGTCGGTTGACGTGGTCTGCCAGTAGATCTAGTGCTTGGGAAACCGACTCTCTCTGAGCAGTGGATAGGTACCACAAATCGTCTTCCTCCGCATCAGACAGAAGCTCCTTGTCCGTTCCGTGCATTGCACTGTCATCATGCATGTTTGTCTGGATTTTTGTTGAGGACCTTGTTTCAGATCGGTGGTATTCTGGTTTCTCTTCATGATCATCAGGAAACCGAACCAGGTGTCCAATAGGTAAGAGATTATCACGATGCAGAGTTTTGACAACGACTCTACCTTTTTCCGACTTTACCTTGTAAACCGGCAAGCTTGGCAGTTTTTCCATCACTATATAAGGGCTTGAGTTCCACTTATCTCCCAGTTTATTCTTGCCAGGTACACCTGTCATTCGAATGAGTACTCTGTCTCCAGGTTCTAGAACTTGATTTCTTACTCTAGTGTCATAGTATCTTTTGTTGCGCTGGTGGCTCTTGTCTGCAACTTCTTGTGCCAATTGGTAAGCCTGTTGCAACTCTGCTTTTAGCTTTTCAACATACTGAAGGTAACTTTGGTGATCTTTGCCATCTGGAGATGTCCCAAAACATATGTCAACTGGCAGACGAGCCTCACGACCAAACATGAGGTAGTATGGTGAATAACTGGTAGAGTCATTTTTCGTACAATTGTAAGCGTGAACCAGCAAACTGATATGTTGACTCCACCTTTGTTTTTGAGAGGGATTGAGCGTGCCCAGCATAGATAGGAGGGTGCGGTTAAAACGTTCCGGTTGTGGGTCACCCTGGGGATGATAAGGAGTCGTCCTTGACTTCTTTATGCCCAACATTTGCAGCAGCTCTTTGATTAATCGGCTCTCAAAATCACGTCCCTGATCAGAGTGAATCCTCGCAGGCAGTCCGTAGTGAATAAAGAACTTGTCAACCAAAATCTTGGCAACGGTTGAGGCTTTTTGATCTTTGCTGACATAGGCCTGGGCGTAACGGGTAAAATGGTCTGTAACCACGAGGACATTGGCCACTCCCTTCACATCAGGCTCAATAGATAAAAAATCTATGCAGACCAGGTCGAGAGGGCCACTGCTAGTGATTTGATTTAGTGGTGCAGCCCGTTGGGGTAGGGTTTTGCGGGCAACACACCTGCCACAATTCTTGATGTAGTCGGTAACATCGGAGACCATCTTGGGCCAGAAAAACCTGTCTCTCAATAGCTCAACGATGCGATCTATTCCAAGGTGCCCAGAATCATCATGAAGCGCCCTGAGTACTTGTGGTCGGAATTGACTTGGGAGAACGAGTTGTAAGTTCTGGCGGCCATCAGGTCTGGAAACTTTCCGGTGCAACAGTCCATCTTTCATCAGGAGTTTTGAACTTTCCCTTTGTAGAAGCAATAACTCAGGATGTCCGTTGGAGGGCCAGACCCCAACTTGAACTGCTTTCTTGGCACGACCAATCACAGGATCTAGGTCTTGTGCTTTGGCCAGATCTACTTTGCTTAGTCTCTCCAAAGGACTTAACTGCAGGTGAGTAAAACAAGCATATGCATCAGGAATAGCACTCGGCTTGGCCCCTAGTTGATCGATAAGTCGCTCTGAGTGCTCGGAGGACTGAGTTCTGTCCACAGGGTGGAAAAGAGCTTTAACTCCAGCGGGGGATATTATTCTCCAACTGTGGTCATCATCAATTGCATGTCTGGACAACCAATCAGCATCCACATTATCTCGGCCAGGTTTGTATTGGATGTCAAAATCGTAAGTGGTGAGGGCGGCTAGCCACCTATGACCCGTTGCGTTCAACTTGGCGGTTGTAAGTATGTAAGTGAGGGGGTTATTGTCCGTCCTCACTGTAAAACGAGCCCCATAAAGATAATCATGAAACTTGTCCACGACTGCCCACTTCAATGCCAAGAATTCTAATTGGTGAACAGGGTAGTTTCTCTCTGACTGGCTCAGCTTGCGACTAGCAAATGCAACAGGACGCAAGCCATCAGAATGTTCCTGGTTAAGGACCGCTCCAAGCCCATCAAGGCTGGCATCGACGTGAAGGACGTACGGCTTTGAAGGGTCTGCAAAGGCCAAGACGGGGGCGTGAGTGAGACACTGGACAATTTTTTGAAATGCCTCAGTACATTCGGGCGTCCATCGCTCACCAAATGGCTGAGAGTGGTGGTAGTATGGTGTGACAAAGCCCTCATTCTTCTTTCGTTTCTTTTGTGTTGGTGGGTACCCCTTTGTAAGATCTGTGAGGGGCCGGACTATGGCAGAATAGTTGGCGATGAACTTGCGGTAATAACCGCAGAACCCTAAAAAGGACTGCAGTGATTTTAGGTTCATTGGAGGTTCCCAGTTCGCCACTGCCTTTATCTTGTCAGGGTCTGTTGAGACACCAGCAGCAGACACGATGTGACCAACGTATTTGACTTGGGGTTGACAAAATTGACACTTATCTATGGACAGTTTTAGACCTTGTTCTCTCAGGCGATCAAGCACTTTCAGAAGGCGCTCTTCATGCTCTTCTAGAGTACGACCAAACACAATAAGATCATCGAGGTAGACGAGACACTGGAGAAGATTCATGTCGCCTACTGCCTTCTCCATTAATCGCTGAAATGTCGCTGGGGCACCAGTGATCCCTTGAGGCATACGTTCAAATTGGTAGAAACCCAAGGGGCAAATGAACGCAGTCTTTTCTTTATCTTCTTCTGCCATCTCAATTTGGTAATAGCCACTGCGAAGGTCAAGCACAGAGAACCAGCGACTCCCCGTGAGGCAGGCCAAGGCATCGTCTATTCTCGGAAGTGTGTATTGGTCTGGTATGGTTCTGGAATTAAGTGTACGGTAATCAATGCACATTCGAATTTTGCCAGTTTTCTTTCTTGCGATGACAATTGGTGAAGCATATGGCGAACGAGATTCTTTAATTATGCCAGCTGCAAGAAGCTCCTGTAAGTGTCGTCGAACGTCATCAATGTCTGCGGGAGCCAAGCGTCTTACCCGTTCTCGAAATGGTCTGGCATCATTTAGTCGGATGTGGTGTTCAACCCCTTTTGCAAGTCCAACATCCCATTCGGTCAAAGAGAAAACTTCAGGTCGCTCAGCCAGCTTTTGTGATAGTCTGACTCTCCAGCTTTCAGGAATGGGGGATTCACCAAAATTGAATACTGCCGGATCAAGTCTTTGGTGGGGTACTTGGCTTGGCTGTATCTGTGTGACTATGTCAGCTTTATGAACATGAGCTATGACCGTGCCTTTAGGAAGGGACTTTGGTTTGGCCGTCTCATTTTTCAGGAACAGTGGGAATTGTTTTGTATCCATGTCCATAGACAAAAGCACACATGAAGGCATTAGTACCCCTGCAGGAAGGGATCTGGTTACAGGTGTCTCAATCACTAATATGCTGTCATCCAATGATTCAGAGCAGGACACTTTACACATGGCTGTAAGTCCAGAACCAGGGGGTATAGTAAGCGGCCCCGGTCCACTCCATTTCACAGAAGCTACAGCTCTGTTTGTAGTCACAGCTGACTTTTGGATGGGCTGTGCGCATATCCGCCTGGTTTGTGCCCTCTTGTTGCTCTTTGAAGCCATTTCAGGCTGTGGCTCATGAATGAAAGTCCGGGCATTGGTGCCAATGATGACTGGCTGTGGTTCAGGACCATTCGGCTCTGGGCAGACTAAAGCCAAGACTGTCCGGGATCCACCTGTCACAATATCCTCGGGGAACTGTATTTGAGCAGCGATGAAACCTTTATAGGGATAACTGGTCTGGCCAAGGCCCCAGAGGTCTAGACTCGAAATGGGGTGTAATGGTAAGTAGGATAGGTGTTGGGTGTACCAACCCTCAAATATAATGGAGACAGTGGAACCACTGTCCATTAAGGCATCACAAAGCTGACCTTCAATGATGATCTGGCCTACGGTTGGTTCCCCAATGAGACCTGTAGGAATCTGGCTGGAAGGGGAAAGATCAACTTGGCTCACAGTGACTTGGCCACCTTTTCTTTCTGGCTCTGAAGACCGTGGACTGGTTCCCTTTTGACTTTGTTGCAGTTTTTTCATTGACTGAATTAGTTTTCGGATGACCTTGGAAGAGTTTCCAGGACCGGTGCAATTGGTGGCGATGTGGCCATCTTCACTACAACGGTAGCAAAATACATCCTCACCCTCTCTGGCAAATTTTGTTGGTTCTCTAGCTTTACACCCCAAAGTCCTTTGATTTCTCCCTGGGGGTGTGGGAACCAGGAGTGGGGCAGCTTGTTGGCTGAATTGGTGTTGGAGGCTTAGAACTTGTTCTTTTAACACATGCATCTCAGAATTAGACTGTGCAGCCATGGCTTGTGGCACTCCTCCAATCAGATGAGAGAAATCTTGTCCTTTTACTGTTAGCTGCTGTACTTGGTTCTGAAGCTCTTTTATCTGATCCTTGAGGGCATCCAGTTCCGAGATCTTTGGCGTCTTTATGTCTGTTGCATCGACTTGTCGCACACAGGTAGTATGCCTCCTTAACTTTTTCTGATCCTCGTCTGCACGTACCTCACTTAGCAGTGCCATGAAGGATGGGGGATTGTGAAGTCTTTCTCTTAGTCGTAGCTGCAACAGCATAATGTCAGATTCAACAGCACCGCATAACAGCTGTTCGGCTCGTGCTCGGTCTCTTAGGGCAGGGGAAACACCACCCTTTTTAACAGCTTTGGTGAGAGCTTTCTCCAGCCTTCTAACAAAATCTGAAAGTCTTTCATTTGGTTTTTGTTGCATAGATCTGAAAGCAAAATATAAGTCTTCCCCTGACTCTGTTGTGCCGAATACATGTTCAATTGCCTCCAAGAATGTATGAGGGGGCGTGTCTGGATCATTGCAGCGTACGGCTTGTATTATTTCAAGTGCAGGCCCCTTTACACTCTCGACAATCCTTTTCCGCTTCTCCTTGGCAGAACAATCACATTCATCGAGCATTAATTGTGCCTGTTCCAACCAATTCTCGAGTGTCTCTTCACCAGCGGGGGTGGGAATAACTCCAGAGAAAACTCGTAGTCGGCGAAATGCATTGTCCTCCTGTGGGGGTCTCACTTTTTCCAACAGTTCTCCAACAGCCCGGATAATAGATGAAGGGTGTTCCTGTTTCAAATTTGACTCTTGGGAAAACAAGGGTTCAATGTCTGCTAAGGTCTTTCCTTCACTTTCAAGCAGTCTTTTTAGTTTTATAGCAAACTCATCTGGCTCTTCAGCAGTTTCAGTAAGTAAAGTTAGCTTCCACGGTGAATCACCAGTGTGGGGGAATATTTCTGGGGGTGTTTTTCTTAGGTCGACTGGGCTGCGACACTCACACAGCAGTATGTCAGTATTCGGTTGCGGGGCAGACTTTTGGGCTCGGACACGTACTCGGCCAAACGCTTTAACTGTCTCCATCAACTCTTCAACATCAGCAATATTGGTGTCCATGGGAACGCCACTCACGACAACTGCATAAGCTGGATTTACAGTTGATTCACTGCACCAGGTCTGAAGCTCTAACAGTGGCAGTGGGAGGGATGAGTGAGCCATTGTGGTATGATTTTAGTCCTTCTAGTCTTGATTGTAGTACAGTTACTTGGTCTATGATCCCAGCGATGCCTCCATTTTATGTAACCACTGTTCACGTTTACCCTATGAACAGCGCCTAGTTTCTCTGACCTACACTCTATGAAATACTTCACAATATGAAATAAGTGTGTTATTTGGTGACAGCCTATGCTGTAAATAGAGTGTGTAACTGAGCCCAATATCAAAACTAGATAAATCCAGCTAAAATCTAAATGACATGCAAATTTAACATTATACTAAATACGGAAGGAATAGGAAAAATAGTAAAGTTGAAAAAACATACCAGTTTAATAAACTGTACTGGTCAGTAGGGCAATGCACATTAGAGCACAGTTAAACATTTAGTACAGTTAGTGCAACCAAACTGTCTCAGAACTGTACAAAACAACCCCTCAAACAGAATACATATAACAACAACAAAAAATCAGCAAACAAGGTTGAATGAATTAACCACACTTTTCAGTCTCAAAACTTCAGCAGGCAAGGCTGAGTGAATTAACCACACTTTTCAGTCTCAAAAAATCAGCAGGCAAGGCTGAGTGAATTAACCACACTTTTCAGTCTCAAAAAATCAGCAGGCAAGGCTGAGTGAATTAACCACACTTTTCAGTCTCTTGACTTAACAAAGCAGTCAGATAGCTCTAAAACGTTGCAGGCCTGAAGGGACTCAGTGAGCTATCATCCTCAGAATAGCAGTTCCAGAGATGGCGGCTCCCAGAACAACAGCGAGGAATGGGTTACTCACCCCCACCATGGATTACCAGTTTGGAACTAACTGCAATGAAACTGCTCCAACTTCAGTCCAACTGTAATTTCCTGTTCACGAGCGTGGTTTGGGTCCGCAGCTCCACATCCAAGCAATACGCTGAGCGTGGTCCGGTTCAGTGGCTCCAGAAAACAGACAAAAACGTCCAGGGAAAAGTTTTGTAGCTTCAATGTTAGCTAAAACAAAAAGTCCCAGCGGTATTGATCCAAACCTGTTCATCAACCGCTGCCGACCAACTCCTTCACACCTCCAACAACGCTTTTTTCCCCCCAGAGCATCACAGCCAATCAGATTGCTTAAACGCCCTCACCCCAGACCATACAGCCAATCAAATTGCTTAAACTTGATTTTGCCCTTGACAGACCAGCAGGATAGCAACAAGTGAAACGATGCATTTACTGGCAGTGGTAAATAACAGTTACTAACAAAAACGCTACATTTACTGGGTGTTTTAAGCCAATTGAAAATACTTGTACATACTATAATGTTAAGGACTTTTACAGTGTGTAAAACCTCCAATATGTGAGTGCAAAACATTAGCCAGATTAAGTAAAAGGCGATTATTACTGTTTAAAGTAAAAAGGCCTACAATGCATTGCATGTAAGAACATGTTTAAGGTGTGTAGGAAAAAAGAGTTATACTGTATATATATAACCCAAGGGGTTACATGTAGTTAAATTTTTATGAGATATATTTGCGCTGAGGTTGTTTGAGATGACTAAATAAAGGTTGAATGAATATTCGCGCTGAGGTTGTTGTCAGAACGAGCTGATGACTCAACAACACGCAGCAGCCCGACCCTGCACGCAGAAAGTCCCACCCCCCGCGAAATCTCTGCTGGCGCTATGAATTCTGGGATAGCCTCCGTCTTGAAGGTTCCACGAATGCATCCTTCGATTTCGGCAGGAAGTAGGCCGCATTCCTCGGCCGCATGAGGAGGAGTCTTCGAATTGGGACAGTCCTCCGCGCGGGGCAATGACGTATGCGGCCGACAAATGCGCACTCATGAGGATGCAGCCCCTGAATTGAGACACAGCCAGAATCTTATTCTGAAGAGCATCTATGAAGTTTGTAGTGAAAGTTCAAACTTGATCCTGTTTGCTCTTTCTGTCTTTTCTGACTTTAAACCCTGAATCCTGCCGACTTTCAGACTTAATCCTCCTATACAGTCTGATTAGAGACAACATGAAGTCTGACGTTCTATGGACCATTGTAGGAGGTGGTGAAGAGACGACACAGGAGACGGGATGTAGTTCTTCACTTTTAATCAACTCCTACTCAACTGGCGGGAAAACCACCCAACACCGCCTTATATACAAACACAACATCCGGTCCTCTGGACCTTTCACAATAAAAGCATCCTGTAACACATTCGGTCCACTGGGTGTGAGTAGAGCCCCCTAGTGGTCCACCACACACGCCCCCCCAGAACACCCAGTAAGGTCCATCACTAGTCCCGCATTTTAGGTTTGATTAAACGACCAGAACGGCTGAACCTGGGCCCTGCAGAACCAGTCTGATGAAGCGGAGGGCTCCGAGGAGGGCCTGCAGAAGATTCGGGCTCCAATGGATGTTGAGAGTCTCTGGCAGGGGGACAGCAGTCCGTTAACAATGTGGATGGAGGTCTGCCCCTGCGAGGAGCCTGGGCCGTAACAACCTGATCATCTGACACAACATGAGCTGGTTTAAGCCTATCGATACAGACAGTCTCAGTACGACCCCCTAAATCTAAAAGGAAATGTTTTGGACCTGGTTGAAGAACCCGAAACGGTCCATCATACAAAGGCTGTAGTGGTGTCCTGTGTGCATTGTGTTTGACAAAAACAAATTTAGAGGACTCCAGACTCTTAGGGACAAATGACTGCGGTAAACAATGATGTACCGGGCCAGGGACACGAAAAGGGGCCTCCTGAGGTGAAAAATGGAGCAACGGTGGAGCAAACTGTGGTGAGGGTACCTCAGGTAAAAACTCACCGGGGACGCGCACAGGTTGACCGAAAACCAGTTCAGCCGGGGAAGAGCTCAGGTCCTCTTTGGTTGCGGTACGTAAACCCAACAAAACCCAGGGAAGACGGTCAATCCAGTTGTCACCGGTCAATGCAGCACGCAGTGCAGCTTTCAATGATCTGTGAAACCGTTCACACAAACCATTAGCTTGGGGGTTGTAAGCGGTGGTCCTGTGAACGTTAGTCCCCAGACCCTTGGCCATGGTAGACCAAAGTTCAGAAACAAACTGCGGGCCCCGGTCTGATGTAATGTCTGAAGGGGGGCCAAAACGCGCCACCCAGGTAGACAAAAATGCCCGGGCCACCACTGCAGATGTCGTGGATGTCAAGGGAACCACCTCAGGCCACCTGGTGGTCCGGTCTATCATAGTCAGCAGATGAGTAAAACCTTGTGATGGAGGCAGAGGGCCCACCAGGTCTACGTGCACATGATCAAACCGCCGACCTGGGATGGAGAAGGGTTCCAAAGGTGCTTTGGTGTGCCTGTTAACCTTAGCGCGCTGGCATGGGACACACGCTGCTGCCCACTCCTTAACTGCTTTACGCAGACCGGGCCAAACAAACTTTGAACTGACCAGTTTCACCGAGGCTCTAACACCTGGATGAGAAAGGGAATGTAAGGAGTCAAAAACGCGGCGTCGCCATGAAACTGGAACCAGGGGGCGGGGCCTGCCAGTAGAAACATCACAGAGCAGGAGGGGACCTCCGTCATTCACCTGCCGTTCCTCCAACTCGAGGCCCGTGGGCCCGGACTGGAGCTCGAGTATTTCTGCGT
>JBBPBX010036088.1:4759-31681 GCA_038048925.1 Garcialebias charrua | reverse complement strand
TAGAAAAGAAGAATTCCAAGTACAGACGAGTAGAACCGCTTGTGACCGCCGGTTCAAGCCCGGTACCGAAAACATCAAGAATGTGGGTGGGATAAGTGAAGCATGCACACATGTCTCCACCCTCATCTGCCCCACTCTGGGCCCTTGAGCAAGGCCCTTAACCCACACCATCTGCTTCGCCAGGCACCCTAGATGGCAGCTCTCTGCTCCACATAGAGGGCTGTGGTAGCTCGGTGGTCTGTGGTTATGTCAGGAAGGACATCCGGCGTAAAAACAACTGTCAAGTCTTCATGCGACTTGGCAACCCCTGAGGGAGCAGCCGAAATAAGAAAAAAAATATATATATATATAGATAGGCCTGACATCCTAAAATGTTGCAGGCAGAACTAGATTTATTGTTCAGAATTGCTTTGGATTTTACATAAAGCATGTTTCCATGGTCAAACATGGACATGGTTAAAAACCTCTCGTTTGGACTATTGTAATTCACTGTATGTTGGTTTAGACAAATCATCTTTGCATCGTTTACAATCTGTCCAGAACGCAGCAGCTCGTCTTTTAACTTCAACTAAAAAATATGAACATATAACCACTGTCCTGGCTTCCCTCCACTGGCTCCCTGTCCACTATCGGATTGATTTGAAGATTTTATTGCTTGTTTTTAAAATCTTAAAACAATGGTCCCCAAACTTTTTCCTGTGAGGGCCACATAACTTTTCCCTTCTCTGGTGGGGGGCCGGAGTCAGTTTTTAACAGGAAAAAGTGTGACGATTGCAGGAGTGCCTAAATCAGGGGTGCCCAACCTTTTTTGAACCAAGAGTTACTTTTGAAGTCGGCAGTTTGCCGAGAGCTACTCGTCCAGTCTCAGTATCAAAAAACAAAATTTTTCATCTCCCTACTCCTCACTTCTTTAAAGTAAATAAAACAGAACGTAATGTGTTGCTAGTTTTATTTAATTAAAGTATTTTATCAAAGTAAAAGGACGCAATATTTGAAAAGCACACCATATTTTTTAAAGAAACAAATAAACAATGAACTGAACAATATAAAACTCCCTCATTTACACTAACTATTTACAAAAAGTGACTTACAAAGGTGCAGATTTACAAATCTCCAACAACTATTTCAAACCTCAATAAAACCTAAATATCAAAACTAGGCAGCTGCTCTGTGCAGCAGGATGGTGTCATCTGGTGCAAGCTGTATAAAATAAATGTGTCTCTACCTTAGTGGCACTTCTGACACTGAGAGGAGGAGGCCAGGGTCTCATAAGTTGCGAGGCGCAGGCAGGTCTCCAGATGATCATCAGTCATTGTGGATCTGTTTTTGGACTTGATGATTTTCATGTGTGAAAAAGCAGACTCACACAGGTAGGTAGATCCAAAAAGTGCTGTTAAGTTCAAAGCACATCTTCGAATGTAAGGATACTTTTCTTCTGAGAGCAGACTCCAAGACTATGTCTGTGAGAATACAAGATGAGGAGGGCTGAGGAAAGCGTTGCTGCGCATTGGAATATCGTCACTCCTCTCACCCCCCACCCCAGCTAGCTCCCTTTATGTGAAAGGGAGACAATTCAACTTACTCCTTCATCTTTAAAAACTGTGTTAGGATAGGCTAAGTACTTGGTGACCGTACAGTACTGTACATGTATTCATTTGAAAAAAAAAAAAAAAATTTTTTTTTACTATTTTTCTGGGGGGCCGGACTAAAGGTGGGGGCGGGCCGGATGCGGCCCACGGGCCGTGGTTTAGGGAACACTGTCTTAAAAGATCTGGCCCCGTCATATTTATGTGATCTTATCAATATCTACACTCCTGTAAGAGCACTCCGGTCTACCAACCAGTTCCTCTTAGATGTCCCCAGATCCAGAATGAAATCCAGAGTTGATCGGGCTTTTGCGGTTGCTGCTCCAAAGCTGTGGAACAGTTTACCTGAGAAAGTAAAGACCGCTCAGTTGACACTTTTAAATCTTTGCTCAAGACTCATCTGTTTTACTTGGTATTTGATCCACGCAGTCTTGAGATTTTATTGTTGTGTATTTATTGTGAACTTTATTATGTTTCAGTGGCACTAGATGCATTTTACTCTTTTATTCTCATTTTTTGGAACTATTCATTCATTCATTCATTCAACCTTTATTTAACTAACTATAAAGCACTTTGGTCAGCTTCTGTTGTTTTTATGTGCTTTATAAATAAATTTACATAAAAAAAAAGTACGATCTGTAGTGGATTTCCAACAATAAAAGTGAAATAAAGAACAAGAGACTGTTTTGTGTTGATTTATTATTACAGTACATGATATAGCAGGTCACCACTCAAAGTACAAAATCTGAGGCAAAGTTGTGGCAGAAGTGTAATACAAAACAGGGTGTTTATACATGGGGTTATGATTCAAGCATGCAGACCATTTCAAGCAGCACTTATGATCAGTATGCACAAATCCCAGAACCAACTGAAGAGGGGTTTTTGACTCGTAGCTGCAGAATTGTTGAGAACGACAAAGATGACATTACTTACAGTGATATATTTTACCTCTACGTTACAGTATACGTATCCCCCCCCCCTCCCCTGGAATTTTTTTTACAAGGCAATAGCCTATGCTAGTTTATCTAAACATTAGCTTGCTAACTTGAGAGGCATATCTCATGACAAGCAGGTTGGAGGATTGAAGAGAATTTATTATTGTTGAGTTGTTTTACAGATCAGTTAAAATAAACTTACCATGTTCAGCAAAATATGCTGCACAGCATTCATCTGTGCTGAAAGTGAAACTAAAGGGAGCACGGTGGCACAACTGGTAGAGCTGCTGCCTCTCAGCGAGCAGGTCCCCGGTTCAAATCCCGGTCCGGGGACCTTTCTGGGTGGAGTTTGCATGTTCTCTCCGTGCATGCATGGGTTTTCTCTGGTTTCCTCCCACAGTCCAAAAACATGCATGTTAGACTGATTGGTAACTCTAAATTGACCCTGCAGGTGTGAGTGAGACAGGTCCCTCTTGTAAATGAGTCCCCGTGGCTCAACGAGGCTAGCCTATATAAATAAAGGTTGATTGAATGAAACGAGAACACAACAAGATGAAGAAAAATATAAAAAATATAAAAATAAATTGGTAATGATTATAAGAAGATGCAAGAAAGAATACTATAGTGATTTATTAAACAAGAGCAATGGTGACACTAAAACAACATGGCGAGTAATAAATGATGTTCTAAAAAGTCATAAAGCAAAAACGAACATTGCAAAATATTTTGTGAAAGATGACAAAGAAATACATGATGAGAATGATATCGTAAATGAATTTAATCAATATTTTGTAAATATTGGATCAAGCCTTGCAGCTAAAATACCAAAAGTAGATAATAAGGTGTGTCATTCAATTAAAAGTTGCACCAACAGTATTTTTCTTAGTGGAACTAACAAAGAGGAAATTATGAAAATGGTAAAAAATCTCTCAGACAAGAGATCAAAAGACTGGGTGGACATGGATATGATGTTCGTAAAAGAAATAATGAGTTATGTTATTGAACCGTTTACATATATATGCAATTTATCTTTTTCAACAGGAATATTTCCAGATAACATGAAAGTAGCAAAGGTAATTCCTCTTTTTAAAAATGGTGATAAATGTGTATTCAATAATTATAGGCCAATATCCTTGTTACCACAGTTCTCAAAAATTCTAGAAAAACTATTTGTGACCAGATTGGATCAATTTATTGATAAACAAAATATTTTAAGTAGCAGTCAGTATGGGTTTAGAGGAAAAAACTCTACATCAATGGCTCTCATGGATTTAATGGAACAAATAACTAATGCTGTCGATCATAAACAGTACTGTGTTAGTGTTTTTGTTGATCTAAAAAAAGCATTTGATACCATTGACCACACCATTCTCCTTGAAAAACTAAATAAATATGGTATTAGAGGACCAGCATTACAGTGGGTATCTAGCTATTTGAAGGACAGGAAACAGTTTGTGCAAATAAATGATGTTAGATCTGACCTCCGTGATATCACTTGTGGAGTTCCTCAGGGTTCTGTGCTTGGACCAAAGTTATTTATTTTATATGGAGCTTCACATGTCCTGCCGTCTGATCAAACTCAGACTGAACTTTCTTCTGGACCTCCAGCTTCTCCTTGAGTGGTTTCAGGGATCTCAGCAGATCCTCTCTGTGCTCCTCTGCAGCTTCATCGATGGGTCTGAACGTGTGGTCGGTGTGTTTCTTCGAGTCTCTGCAGACGAGACAAACTGGTTCCTGATGGTCCAGACAGAAGAGCCTGAGTTTCTCAGAGTGCAGACTGCAGAGAGCCTCTGAAAGTCTCTGACGTTTCTCCTGTAAGAAGGACTNATATATATATATATATATATATATATATATATATATATATATATGTTTCTTAATATCAAGATAAATGCATAAATAAAAGTGCATGCATTATAAACTGAAAATGCATTATTGTGCAGCTCTATGATCCTTCTGATCACCACTTTCAAATAGGAAAATAAGAAAATAAATCAAATCAGTTGTATTCTTTCTCATGGCTCTGTCCCGAGTCCATTCAACTGAAAAGTAAATATAAATAAATAAAATAAAATACATAAATCTATGGCACACAGCCAAAACAATACTTCCTTCAAAGAAAAATCATGTCTTGTAGAAACAAATGTAAAAATTTAACTGAATTAAAAACTGAAAATTTGTTACAGCTCTGTGATGCTCACTTATCTGAGGCTGATACTTGGAGGTGCCTCATCTTTTGTACAAGTTCATCAATGTTTGGGGTTAGGCTCTGAGCTGAGGAAATCCTCAGGATTGATTACCTCCGTGAACATGTAGTCTGCCTCCCACCTGGCTTGAAACCCCTGTTCTCTGTGTCCACCTTACGTTTAGCCATTTTTGAGGAGGGGTGCAAATGTAGCTGAAAGTTGATCTCTGCTCTGACTGCTGATGAATAATGAAGCCACTTGTGCAAGCTGAAGTGACTGCACGAGCTACCTGCCTAAATAAAGGTTGAATGATTAGGCATACAGCTGTCTTGTGACTTTTTATTAATATACTGTACTTTTTTATGATTGTTTACTGTTGGCTGCAAGTATGAAGCTGTGAAATCCTTCATTTTCTACAGCTGATAGCTGTTGGTCATTAATTATGATGAAGTTCAGCAACTTCTCTGTTGAGCTCCAAGCTTCAGCTGTGTGTTTTTATTGTTCAGTCTGGGAGTATTGTCCCTCCTACGAGATTATCAGGTCGGTGTAGACGCGGTTGAACAAGAAAAAAAAACACAGCTGAAGACATGGAGCTCGAATGAGGGACAGGCTGAATGATCCGAGACCGGGACGTGCGGTCCTGCTGCTGTTTCAGCGAGTGTCATCCCGCTGAACTAACTTGAGCGCGGTTTAAAGTGGCGCTATGGCTCTGCAGACATTGCATGTTGCTGTCTTATGGTATTCAGTGTAAAATACATCCACACAGCGGACATGTTACGATGAACAGTTGGCTAACTGTTAGCTAAAATGCTACTCACCGAGTCTGCACGTTGGAGCTGCTGGCTGTAAACTATGGAATGGATTTCCTGAATTTGAGGCGGGTCTCATTACTCTGGGTTCATGAGACACGACTCCGTTCCGAAAATCCATTCCATAGTTTGATCGACTCCGTGCCGTGTACAAAACACCAGCGGGCGGCTGTGGCTTGTGGGCCGGATCTAATAGTTATTAAATATCATCTAGGGGGCCATAAATAATTGCCACGGGCCGCCACTTTGACATATGTGCCTTGAGGTCTCTGACAGAAGACACACAACTGTATGTAAATTGACAAAAACACACCTCAAAACCCAACAACAAAGGTTTCTCAAAAAAATAAAAAAATAAACTTTGCTAGTCTAATTCACAGACAAGACACCTCTGCTCCCATCCGGTGTAAAACGTTTGGGAATCAGCCCCAAAACTGAGTTATAAGTCTTGGATATATTATAGTTATAAGGCTTGAATTGAGAAAGCCCCCTGGATAGAGGTCGAAACGTCTTCTGTAACAAATAAAGTCCAGTTGATCTTGTATTGAACGCTTTTTTTGATTTTATCATGTCCTGGACGACTGAGAATCTTCACCAGCACTCTATTAAAAGTGTTTTTCATTTTC
The DNA here is from genome assembly GCA_038048925.1 of Garcialebias charrua. Lineage (NCBI taxonomy): Eukaryota > Metazoa > Chordata > Actinopteri > Cyprinodontiformes > Rivulidae > Garcialebias > Garcialebias charrua. The sequence goes on along the minus strand of JBBPBX010036088.1, from coordinate 25,539 downwards.
AAATTCTATTTTTTCTCGTCTTCTGATAGTTATGCTTTTTGTCTCATTATGCGACAATTAACAGAACTTCAATAGGTAAATGAGAAAATATTGTATATTTTCATAATACAATAAAACAGTTTAACATTCAACAATTTAGTAATGCCTTAGTTATTATATATACAGTATATACTGTATTAGGGATGGGGCCGATCCGGTATCGGACTCCGATACCAGCATAATTTACATATCAGATTTTCCGATCCAACCTGCCGATATTTCCGATCCATGATACATGTTGGCTTCAAACTATGGAATGGATTTCCTGAACGGAGGCATGTCTCATGAACCCAGAGTAACAAGAACCGCCTCACATTCAGGAAATCCATTTCATAGTTTGCAGCTAGTTACAACGTGCAGTAGCACTGTAGCTAACAGCTAGCCAACTTTTCATCGTAACGTCTGCTGTGTGGAAGTATTTTGCACTAAACCCCATAAGACAGCAACGTGCAATGTCTGCAGAGCCATAGCGCCACGCGGTCAAGTTAGTTTTACGTTGGACATTTGAGCTCCGGGGCTTCAGCGGGACGCCACTCTTGCTGAACTGAAACACAGGCATCCCGACCCGGCCAGCGGCATCCAGTCCGACCCGGCCAGCCACGTCCTCGTCTCGGTGGAGGGACAGGCTGAGAGCAGCTGACTGAAATCAGAGCGCCCGCCCCGGATTGAACAAGAAAAACACAACGTTGAAGCCACGGAGCTTGAAGTTTACAGAGAAGTTGCTAAACGTCATCGTAATTAATGACCAACCACTATCAATTGTAGAAAATGAAGGATTTCGCAGCTTGATGCTTGCAGCCAAGATGTAGTTTACCCTCCAGGAGATATTTATCAGTACAACAGTAGACAATTATAAAAAGCATATTAATTAACAACTACAAGAAAACTGTATAAAAAAAAAACGAAACATAAACAGCTACATTATAAAGCGATGTAAAATACTAAAAACAGGAACATGTCTGTGTAGGTTTCATGCCATGAACTTAGCAGATGTAAAACTATTTAATATTTTATTTAATTCATTTATTCATTCATTTAAAAGAGACAATATAAAACAAATTAATCAGAAAGAAAACATTAAATGAAAAGAGTGCAGAAAGAAGAAAAAAAAAACGTATGTCACCCCCTTCTATAAAATAATATATAAAATAAATTTAAACAAACAATCACTTAAATTAATCACTTTATTAAAGTACTGTAAATATATAAATACGTAGAAAGCTTTTTTTTTTTTTACATTTCAGCATTTGCTCCTAAGGTCTCACCTGCTTCTTTCAGGTCTCGCTTCATCTCTTTGTCCTCCCTCTTCATTTATTAGTTTTTAACACTTTTTGCATTTCTCCTCGCTCTCCATCCTGCTTCCTGTATCTTTGCACACTACTACAGAGTAAACCTCATTAAATACATTAAAAAACAAAGAAATCAAATGCTTTAGGTCAGTGAAGCAAGTGTTGAATACTTCAGGCCTCTGTTGCCAGCAGGTTGGTAGTTCAACCCCCAAACCTTAACATTCATCAAGTTTGACAAGTTTTTGTTAATAGATGACATAAAAAAGCAGCTTAAGATGGTCCAACCAATACTTTTTCACACCTGCTTCATTTTAGTCTCCCTCCTCTCCTCTGTCCCTATCTTCCTGTCTTTGCCCTTGTGTTATCTACCAAAAAGTATCAAAAAAGGCGTTCAATACTGGATCAACTGGACTTTATTTGTTGCAGAAAACGTTTCGACTTCTGTCCAGAAGTCTTTTTCAATTCTGAATGGAAGCTGTGAGAACGAGAAGTTTTATACAGGCTTACAAGTCACGCACCAACATATGAAATTGGAAACTGAAATAACACCACAAATTAACTAACATGCCCATTCTATTTAAATTGACAAAACGACACATCCCAGCTTAACAAAAGGGGGTTTGTTGAAATTAATTTGTTGAAAAAGACTTCTGGATAGAAGTCGAAACGTTTTCTGCAACAAATAAAGTCCAGTTGATCCAGTATTGAACGCCTTTTTTGATTTCATCATGTCCTGGACGACTGAGAATCTTCACCAGCAAAAGGGGGTTTGTAACACATACATGTAAATTGAAAGATCACACCTTAACAGTAGGAGGTTCCCTTGAGGTCTCTGTTAGAAGACACAAAACTGTATGTAAATTGACAAACAACACCTCCCAAACAACAACAGAGGCTACTCAGAGAACTTTGTTAGTCTAAAGCCCGGTGCAGAGCTCCGCGCTGGACCGAGCCCCGCGCCACGCGCGCGCGCTGCGCGTGGGAGGTTCACAGCAGAGCACAGCGTGAACCAGCGTGTGGCTCCAACAGAGCTCTGCTTTCTTCTCACGTTCTCTGTGAACAGCTGCATGCGGAGGGGGTCAGTTCAGTCCCCCTCCGCGTGCAGCTGATTGGTCAGACACCGCGCTTCGCGTAGGCGCTCGTAAAATTGGAGCTTGGCGCGCTCGCGTGAACGTTCAAAGGGCTTGTGCAGCGGCGACCTCACGGCGCTCACACAGCGGGGCGCCGCGCTCGCTCAAGCGCGGAGCTCTGCGCCGGCCTTAATTTACAGACAATGCATCCCTGCTCCCATCCGGTGTAAAACGTTTCGGAATCAAATCCAAAACTGAGTTATAGGTCTTAGACAGTTGAAATCTCAGACCTCCTCCTCTGTTAAAAAAAGTACCAAAAAGTACCATGCAGGGTCCCAGTGACACTGGAAATCATGGGAAACCAGGAACATTACTGTACTTTCACATTTTCTAGACATGGAAATCTCAGGAGTGGTGGCACAGTTGGTAGAGCTGCTGCCTCTCAGCGAGAAGGTTGCCAGTTCAAATTCTGGCCCAGGACCTTTCCGGGTGGAGTTTGCATGTTCTCTCCGTGCATGTGTGGGTTTTCTCCGGGTACTCCAGTTTCCTCCCACAGACCAAAAACTTGCATGTTAGACTGATTGGTAACTAAATTGTCTCTGTGAGAGAGTGAATGGTTGTTCGTCTTGTTTGTCTCTATGTGTCCCTGTGATGGACTAAAGACCTGTCCAGGGTGTCCCCCACCTCTCACACAGTGATGTCTGGACATGAGCACCAATGACCCCCATTATCTGAAAAGGAAGAAGCAGGTAAAGATGATGGATGGATGGAAATCTCAGGAAATATGAACACTTGCCTGATTAAAAATAGATCCTTTTGAGATTTTAATGGTGAATGGTAAATGGAGCTTACTTATATAGCGCTTTCCAGCCCCCTTTGAGGGGCCCCAAAGCGCTTCACACCATCCACCCATTCATACACACATTCATACACCGGTAGCGGTAGTCTGCCTTGCAAGGCGCTGCCTGTCCTACCGGGAGCAACTTGGGGTTAAGTGTCTTGCCCAGGGACACAACGAGGTATGCCGTAACTGGGGATTGAACCCGAGACCTTCTGGTCCTGAGCCGGCTGCCTTGCCTCTACACCATCTCGTCCCAATGTGTACATGTGTTAATGCTAGTAGTATCTGTGAGTCCATGTTCTGCTTCTAAAGTCTAAACAGTACAATGCATCCGTACTGATGGCTATGGTGGCGTTTTAGTTTCTGATGTTATACAACATATTAAATTATTAGGAATGATTGCTGTATGCTCTTACTGTATAGTAGACTTACTGTCATCTCTGAGTTGGACTCTGCCCGACACCTACAATAAGTTCTGAGAGTTTGAAGTGTCTGAAAATTTTCCTGGAATTTCAGGGAAAACTCAGAATTTAGTTTTCATGAAATGCTGATAACTCTGCTACGTAACAGCTAAACAGTCTCATAATAAAGCGTACAAGCAAACCTAATAAACAATTTCTTAATTCTTTGTTGCAAATACTAGCTTTTTATTTTTTTGTCTTAAAGAATAATGAAGGTGCATCTGTGAAAAGCACACGGTGGTGGGTCAGGATGTTTTTGTCCCAGTGTTTAATTTCACTGACATACATAAGGTCATATAGTTTTACACCATTATAAACTTATCATATTAATCTTTTTATCAGTACCCTAAGAAATGTAGGCTAACTTTCAAAATTCTAATCGTGATACTTAAAATGGTCCCATTAAGTTGACTAACTTTGTCTTATACTGCATCTAAAAAAACTGCTGTAAACATTAGCTCAAACAAACCGATAAAAAAAATCTAAAGATTATTTAGCAGGCAATGGAGATGTTCACACTAAACTAATTCCAGTTGTGCTATTGATGCACATTATGAAAAAAAAGAAGAAGCTGTATATGGTGTTTTTGTTTTGTTTGTTTGTTTGTTTTTGTGGCTGGTGACATGATGTACTTAAAGGTCCACTGACATCATCTTACAAATTTGCATGAAATGATAGAAGATATATATGTTTTTATCATTCAACTATGTTCGTTTTTGCAAACAAAATGATAAAATTATGAAAATTCCTTCCAAACTGTCTAAAATCATGAAGGATCTCACTCACCCAGCACACTCGCTCTTTGCCCCACTCCCCTCAGGACGGAGGTTGAGGAGCATCAAATGTAGAACCACTAGACTGAGGAACAGCTTCTACCCTGAGGCTGTCAGACTCATGAATAAATAAATAACAAGAATAAACACTGCAAAATATCACATCATGTTGATGCTGATCTGTTTCTTGTTGCTGCGTTTCACCTGTGACCATCTGCTCATAATGACTCATGTTCGTGCTGCTGTTTATAACGATGTTTTTCTACTACATTAGGGCTTAGAGTATTACTAGCTGATGCTTCTCTTAGTTAATCCTAGAATGTTATTACTGTTTTTCTCTTGCATTTGTTGTTTCTCTTGTAGTTGTTGTTGGATGTAACTGGGACCCCGTGTACATAATTTCGTTTTCATCACATGTACTACATGCGGTGCAAATGACAATAAAGACTCTCTGACTCTGACTCTGACTCTGAAAATTAAAAACAGCTTTTCTCTCTGAAAAATCCGACTACAAGCGAATGCAACATTTGAGACGTAGGAAGCAGGACCTTCAGTCTTTGTCTGCCATTAACGCATATTCATTCTCAGCCAGATCGCCTTTTTTTTGGTAAGACTTGAAAAATGCCGGTTCGGTGTGTCGCCTTTGGGTGTTCTAATATCATCAGTGAACAAGTGAGCCTTTTCACGTTCCCAAAAGTCAAAGTCAACTTTATTGTCAGAACTGCAATATGTACAGGACATACACAGGATTGAAATTGCGTTTCTCTCAGTCCCTCGGTGCAACAGTAACCATCTAAACACTAAACACTAAAACATTTAATAAACATAAGCATAAAATAGTAAAAGTGTAACACTGTCCTGAGTTTTTTCATAGTAGTATAAAAGTATGAAAATTTACACCAACACTGAAACACCAAACACCCCTAAAACACCAAACACCCAATGAAAGATGTAAGAAAAAAGATGTAAGACCAAAAGATGTAAGACCTTCATCAAAAATGGAATAAATAAAGCTGCCCCCCCCCCTCAGACTGAGCTCCCTGTTTCCTGAACAGGTAAGAGTCAAATACATACGGGTGCAGACTAGGGCTGAACGATTTTGGAAAATAATCTAATTGCAATTTTTTTTCTATAAATTGCGATTGCGATTTAAAATGCGATTATTTTTACTGGTTCTGTATTAATTCATATCACTAACGACACAACTGTTTTTTTTTAATCAGATAATTAATGCGCTTTTTCACGCAGAACGTTAGCTTGCTGAGCTAGCTGCTAACAGAGCACCGTCAAAACAGACCCGGCGGTCACATGACCAGCTCGCGCTCTATCTCCCGCAGTCTCGGTGTCTCAGCGTCTAAGCTCAGATACACGTTTACACGAGCTAACTTACCTGAATTTATAACTTTTATGACTTCTGTCGAGCCTGAAGCAACAGTGTTGGAGCACAGTCTCCTCCTCCGCCCTGCTCTGTTTTGCTCGCTCAGCTGAGCTCCTGCTGCTCGGCGCGGCCACTACCAAGTCACGTGACCAGCTCGCGGTCTCGGTGTTTCAGCCTCTAAGCTCAGATACACATTTACACGAGCTAACTTACCTGAATTTATAACTTTAATGACTTCTGTCCAGCCTGAAGCAACTGTGTTGGAGCGCACAGTCTCCTCCTCCCTGCTCTCTCTGTTTTGCTCCATTCAGAGCTGCGCGCGGCCAGAGCGGTTCACTACCAAGTCACGTGACCAGTCAAATCGCAGCCCGTGCGATTAGAGAATCGTGTTTTAACATATCGCGAGATAATCGCAAATGCGATTAATCGTTCACCCCTAGTGCAGACCTAAATTAGAACCTGCTGTTTCTGCTCATCTAACTTCCTGCTTCCAAACTAAAGACAAATAGCTCAAGTCTTAACTTAGATTGATAATTTTGTTGTTTTATTTCTTGTTCGCCATGAATATTTATATGGGGCGTTCTAAAGACGCTCTCCTTCCTACGTCACAAATGTTGCATTCGCTTGTAGTCGGAATTTTCAGTGAAAAAAGCGGTTTTTAATTTTAGACTGTTTGGAAGGAATTTTCATTAATTTATAATTTTGTTTGCAAAAACGAACATAGTGGAATGATAAAAAATATATATCTTCTATCATTTCATGCAAATTTGTAAGATGATGTCAGTGGACCGTTAAAATATATCTGAAAGGTGAAATTGGTTATTTAGCCACTGAGGACTTCCTCTCAATTAACAGGAAATATTTTATGATGTGAAAATAATAGATTATTCATAAGAAGTATTAAAAAAAACTAGTAGTGGCTAATATCAAAATAAAATGCATTTTATTAAGATGATCATGTCAGAAAAATGTCAACTCAACGTTCAAAAGAAAACATTGCAGCTCTGCTTTTCTATTTGTGATCTAAACATTTTAATTTGTAAATCTCTTAGTGCAACAAGACATGTTAAAGTGCAATATCAGAATGGTTGTACTTTTTATTAACATTTATTGAAAGGTCTGAATTAATTGCAGGTCTACAAAAAGCTCTGCAGAAAAACAGTTCCAAGATAGATTTGATAAAATGACTAAATGCTCATTAGAGAGCTTTAAGTCACATCGTCTTTGTTTCAGTTTTTTGTGCATGGTCAGTGTGGGAAGAGCCAGTTACAAAAGTTATATTGATTCATAAAAATGTAGAAACATAATCTGTTGAAAGCTACAACTTTGTTTACTTTGTATATTTTTAGTGGGTGTCTGCACAAAAGGATATGGTTGGATGAGATAAATAATGAATGAATACAGTACATAGCCCAACACCTGCTGGAGATACAGTATAGCTAAAGAACTCACACATCACCGTCAGTAATTATTTTAGATCTTATCGAATGTGTGCTTTGGACAACTTCATGACACCACAGCCTGAAACTTCAGGGTTCAGAAGATCTGAAGGAAAAAACTGATGTTGTTTCAGAGGTTACTGTGACGATGCACAGTGTGTGCAGCTAAAGTGTATTGGAGCCAGGATTAGACCAATGTTTCTAACTCTTGTGTGTTTTTGTAAGGGCCTGGGTGTGAACAGAACCAAGATCTCATCTCCAGACCCTAAAGTCCTCGACCTGCTTGGACGTGTGTGTTTTGAGCATGATCCTTGGAAGAAGTCTTTTTGTGACAAGTGCATCCCGTCAGTAGCACCTTGCAGACAAGACCCTATCAGTATTGCCTCTGCTTTTATCAGCACTAACAGAGTAGTGCAATATTGCTTATAGGGTCTTGACTCTGAGGGATGGTCGTCTTCTTGGGATGTGCTTTGCCCTGGTGTCACACAGTTACCTGTAACTGATGGACTCGTCTGCTTCATTTCGTGAAGCTGAGGTTTATGCAGCTGCAGAGTGCAAATCCCACTCCGCCCAAGTGACAGACGAGCGCAGTGAAGATCGGCCGTGAATGGTGAAACTGAGGAAGATGCTTCTTAAGTCAATGTTTGTCTGCTGTAAAATGTTTTTCTTACTGTTTTGTCTCTTGGCCCTTAAATGCTTCTTAATTCTGTCTCAAAAACTTGTAAACACCAGCCTGTAAGTCAACTTGTGATTTAATGAGAAAACCAAGAACATTATACTTTTAGGAACTGAATGGTACCTAATATGTAGTCTCCTGAATAATATTGTACATATACAGTATACGTAAACATCCTGCTTGCTCTATTCCTCCACACAGGTGGCTCAAATTCACCTCTGGTCCTCTCCCAGAGGCCTGCTGGGAGTTTGAGGGTTCTCCAGTATCTTAGCTGTTCCCTGGACTGCCCTCTGTGGACAGAGATGTCTGGAGTGGATCCTGGGTTCTGTTGGAGCCACGCTTCCAGTCTGAAGGTCACAGCACCGAGTGCTCCAATGACCTGTGGCACCACTCGTATGATCACAACCCATGATAGATGAACTATGACTGGATAAAAGCTCTATAGAAGCATATGCTACTGGAAGCTGCACAACCAGTAGAGAGAACAAAATAATATTATTAAATGTACTTAAACGTAAGTTAGTGATTCTGACTGTGTCCTGACAGTCAACCATGGATGGATGGATGTTTAAGTTCACCTTTATTTAACCAGGCATAAACACTAAGAACAAATTATTTGTTAGAACATAAGTGTCTTACCTGCCTTGGAGAAAGCTTTTTAAAACCAGCCCTCTTGGAGAAATGGGTTCAATTCTGACTGGGCTGACAACCAATGGAACAAGGCAAAGACCAAAATGAATTGGTGCCATTTTAAAACTACCAGTACTCCAATCTCTATTGTTTTTATAGTGATTCAAGCCAATATCAAACATCTTTATACCCTGTTCACATGACAATTATTGCAGCAGTAGCAGTTAGCTGTAGCTCTTCCACTTTTGTCAGGAATGTGCTTCTGCCAAAATAACCGTGTCCTGCATCACTGACGGCAGTGCAAAGGTTCATAAAGTGGCATTCTCATGCACCACAAAAACTCTTGAGATTGGTGTTGTTTTAGGACAGCAACAATTCACTTTCATTACTGTCCAATTTAATTTACAGAATTCCAGTTGAGACCAATCAATTTCTGTTTAATCTTATGTATAAAATTTCCATTATACGTACTGTATATGCAAATATACATAAATGTTTGATGATTCTCTGTACTGCACGTTTTAATCCTTAGTTCACATTCAAAATATTTTTATGTCAGTTTATTAGGAGAAGAACACACAACTTTTTGTATCAAACTCACTGTCCGTCCATCCATCCATTCGCGTGTGTAGCAAATGCGTTCAATAATACTGTCTGTAACAACGTGGGCATGGATCTTATATATTTTTACTGATTTAAATCTTAAACTTTATTTTTTTCATAGGTTCTGGACCAGATTATTTCAGCAAACATTCTCGTGATTGTCTCTTTAGTTTAACAAAGGGCCATCTTTGTAACAATAAAACATTGTCTTTAAGCTTAACCCATCATCCAGCTTCATTGTGCACTACTCTGGTTTATTAAAATAGTCAGCAGTAATCTCTCCATGCGTCCATGCATGGCAATCAGCTGCATTTTATACCACATTTCTTCCTCTGCTCTGAAACTGCCAACACAGATTTTTTATATAGGAGTTGGAAAAAAAAAATGTATGAAACCTCTTGAATAATCATACTTTTTGCCTTTGTCAGGTTCTATATCTCTTATACTGTTGGAATTATTTAACTTTTCAGTGTTATGGAAATTTTAACGTTTTCAGTCTTCTGTGGATTTTTGAACTTGGCTCCTTCCCAGTTATGACTGATTAACACAACCTTTGCCATAAAGCAACATGGAACACCTCACAAGGCCAGAGAAAGTGATTTGCTCTCACACAGACTGAGCAGGTTCTTTGATTTGAAGAATTGGACCGTATCACCCAGAAGAACGTCTACAAGATGATCTGTGCTTGACACTCTTTCCATGTTGCACTACTGTGGGAGCTGCAGCAAGCAGTGCAATAATGAAAGGGCATCAATCAGCAGCGTCCCTCCTCATCCAGTGGTCATTCACCCCCTTACACACCTTTGAGCAAGGTATCACATTGTAACAGTGACACATGCTTACCACTGCATCCTCCCCAACCCATCTGTCAATAAATGTTACTTTAAACCAGTGCTTCTCAGACATTTCTTGCTGTGCGGAGGAAGAAACATTTCCAGACAACTCCCCAAGAACAAAAGTTCACGTTTAACTGTTAAAACTGCAAGATCGGCATATTTCTTTAAAGTGGTCTGTTATTGTTAATAAAAACGTGAACTGTTTTGTTTTTTGGGGGACCTTTAGATTTTAGATTTCTGATTTGCAAGTGTTCTGATCACGGTTTGATCTGCAGGTATTTTTGTCTGTTGGAGCTCTGGTGTCATCGTTTTAGATAGAAGAGAAGTGTACTGCAGTACACAGCTCATCCTCTAACACCGCTGGAAGATCAGTTGACAAGTAAGATGACTAAATTTCTCATGGACGAGAAAGGATGTGAAAAGCATAAACATGTTTAAGACCTTACGTGTAGCCATGGCACACGGAGTAAACATACAAGTATCATCCAGCACATATCCCGATGCCTCACTCAGGCCCAGCAGTAAAAGACCATGTGTCCAGCTTGCTCAGACTGGTCCCTGTGACACCTACTGAAATAGAAATTCACTAGACTGACCTGCCATCTTGCCCATTTTTACACCAGTCATATTGTTTAAATCACAGATTATTAATGTACTGTTTGTATCAGGCCATCAGTATAAAAAATACAAAACAGTACCAATGTTACTATGTTGTACACAAATTCTAAGACTATACAAAACATAGTCATTTTACTTATATAAACGTGCATATTGCGAAAACACGAGACAAGTATTTAGTATTTATAAGCAGCAGAGCAACAGGAACCACGCTACCATGAGGCTCAAGCGGTGTAGAGCCTGACCGATATACTGGTAAGCCAATATTTTAGACCAGTACTGTATAGGTGTTTTGGGACCTATCGTATCAATGATAATTGTTCAATTATGTGCCAATATAACTTGTAATTTTCACCCCGAAATACTGGAAACCTAGCCTGGCCCTCGCCTTCCTGCACAGCTCCGCTCAATTCTCATTTCCCTTCACTGCACAGTCTGGGACTTCTCTCATAGACAATGATTTCTCCGGTAGATTTTTGACCGGACCAATCAGAGAACAGAAGGGGCGGAGTTTTTGGCCCCTAACCCACGCCCCCACCTGTCCCAGCGCAGCCAGCGAGCAGTCGCATGTTCTCATTCAAAGCGATGCAAAGCAGGACTGTTTTATATGTGATACAAATTTATTAATTTCCCCTTCTTAATCCCTTATCTGGAGTTTTCTTTTGTTTTTTTGGCCAAAAGTCAAGTTATCGCTCCCTCCTCCCTCTCCGCTGAGTTCCACCTGTCCCAGCGCAGCCAGAGCCAGCGCGCAGCCGCATGTTCTCATTCAAAGCGATGCAGGACTGTTTTATATTTGACACAAATGTGTTAAATTCCCCTTCTTAATCTCTTATCTGGAGTTTTATTTTGTTTTTTTGCCAAAAGTCAAGTGATCGCTCTCTTCCTCTCTCTCCGGCGCCGCTGCTGTGCAAAGAATAAGGAAATGACTGAGGTTGTCACGAGAGTATTAAAATAGGGTTTTACGTTGCTGCCCGAGTCCCTGCATATTTTCTGGTCTTCTGGACCAGCGCTACATGGTTTTATTTAATTTTTTCAAACATAAACACAGAATGCAGGCAGCGAGAGAAAATTCAGCAGGAGGCGGAGCAGATGTCAAGTTCGGCAGAGCTCTGAGGGGGAGGGAGCAGAAAGCTTTACCTGTTCAACATTTTTCTAAGATCCAGAGGCCACGCCTCCAGCAAGAATCGTTTTTCAATGGACAAGTCCCAGACCCTTGTCTGAAGCGAAGTGAAGGACAAGGGTCTGGTTTTAACCAGGCTACTGGAAACCAGACATAACTGTACAATGTATCCAGCAGAGGGCGCATGAAGACTACTGTAAAGTCATGGCAGCTCTTTTTTTCATTCATTCATTCATTTGATTTGATTTGATATTTATTCATTCATTTTAAAAGAACAATACAAGACAGTTTCATCAGATACAAGAATACAAGTAGGATAAAATGAAGGGAGCAGAAAGAAGATGAAATCTTATTATATCTGCCCCTTATTTCACAGTTTGTTCAACCAATGATAACCTTCAAGCAACATCACAGAATGAATAATTCTACTTATTTTTCTAACTGTAATACACAAACTACATCACAAAATGAATAATTCTACTTAATTTTCCTAACTGTAATACACAAACTAGATCACAAAATGAATAATTCTACTTAATTTTTCTAACTGTAATACACAAACTACATCACCCATAATTCTACTTAATTTTTCTAACTGTAATACACAAACTACATCACAAAATGAATAATTCTACTTAATTTTTCTAACTAATACACAAACTACATCACACTTAAAAAAAAATTCTACTTAATTTTCCTAACTGTAATACACAAACTAGATCATAAAATGAATAATTCTACTTAATTTTTCTAACTGTAATACACAAACTACAAGATGGCACAACATCAAGATGTTCACAAAATGAATAATTCTACTTAATTTTCCTAACTGTAATACACAAACTACATCACAAAAATGAATAATTCTACTTAATTTTTCTAACTGTAATACACAAACTACATCACAAAAATGAATAATTCTACTTAATTTTTTCTAACTGTAATACACAAACTGCGTCACAAAATGAATAACTCTACTTAATTTTTCTAACTGTAATACACAAACGCACTAAGCTACATCATAAGTACAACATAAGTGTAATACACAAACACACTAAGTTACATCATATATAGTTTTTGAGCAAGTCCTTTTTGACCTTTTTCTTAAATGTATACATTGATTTTGCATTTTTAACATCACTCTCCAGAGCATTCCACAATCGAACTCCCTGAATTGAGGTAGACCGTCCCTTTAAGCTGGTTCTGAATTGTGGTTTGATGAATATCTCTGATCTCTGTCCCTTTGAGATTGTAATAACTTTGTCTTTTTATAAAATTTCTTTGGATATTTAAAGGTAATGTGTTATTATGAGCCCTATACATAACTGATAAAATACTATATTCTACCAATTCCTGGAATTTCAATAAGTTTAGCTGAAGAAACAAAGTGTTTGATGGGTGACTGAAATGTTTTCTGGTGATTACTCTTACAGCTCTCTTTTGTAAAATAAAAACAGGCTTTGTAATAGTTTTGCACGCTTTTCCCCAAACCTCAATACAATAGATTAAATGTGGAGCAATGATTGTGTTATACAACATATGCAGAGCTTTATCAATTAAAAAATCCCTGACTTTATACAGTACTGCAATTGATCTAGCTATTTTTTTAATGGAATTTACATGATGTTTCCATGTCAGTTTGTCATCAATGATAACACCCAGAAACTTCACTTCACTCACTTTACAGATCACAACATCTTCAATTTCAAATGGATCATCAACAATTCTCTTTTTGTTACTGAATATCATGTAATTAGTTTTATCTAAATTCAAAGATAATTTGTTTAATTTAAACCAAGTTTGTATTTTTATAAATTCTGTTTTCATCATATCCAAAATCTGTTTTATGTCTTTACCCGAACAGAAAAATGTGGTGTCATCGGCAAAAAGAACACATTTAAGTAGTCCTGACACATTTACCAAGTCATTCACATATAAAATAAATAACTTTGGTCCAAGCACAGAACCCTGAGGAACTCCACAAGTGATATCACGGAGGTCAGATCTAACATCATTTATTTGCACAAACTGTTTCCTGTCCTTCAAATAGCTAGATACCCACTGTAATGCTGGTCCTCTAATACCATATTTATTTAGTTTTTCAAGGAGAATGGTGTGGTCAATGGTATCAAATGCTTTTTTTAGATCAACAAAAACACTAACACAGTACTGTTTATGATCGACAGCATTAGTTATTTGTTCCATTAAATCCATGAGAGCCATTGATGTAGAGTTTTTTCCTCTAAACCCATACTGACTGCTACTTAAAATATTTTGTTTATCAATAAATTGATCCAATCTGGTCACAAATAGTTTTTCTAGAATTTTTGAGAACTGTGGTAACAAGGATATTGGCCTATAATTATTGAATACACATTTATCACCATTTTTAAAAAGAGGAATTACCTTTGCTACTTTCATGTTATCTGGAAATATTCCTGTTGAAAAAGATAAATTGCATATATATGTAAACGGTTCAATAACATAACTCATTATTTCTTTTACGAACATCATATCCATGTCCACCCAGTCTTTTGATCTCTTGTCTGAGAGATTTTTTACCATTTTCATAATTTCCTCTTTGTTAGTTCCACTAAGAAAAATACTGTTGGTGCAACTTTTAATTGAATGACACACCTTATTATCTACTTTTGGTATTTTAGCTGCAAGGCTTGATCCAATATTTACAAAATATTGATTAAATTCATTTACGATATCATTCTCATCATGTATTTCTTTGTCATCTTTCACAAAATATTTTGCAATGTTCGTTTTTGCTTTATGACTTTTTAGAACATCATTTATTACTCGCCATGTTGTTTTAGTGTCACCATTGCTCTTGTTTAATAAATCACTATAGTATTCTTTCTTGCATCTTCTTATAATCATTACCAATTTATTTTTATATTTTTTATATTTTTCTTCATCTTGTTGTGTTCTCGTTTCATTCAATCAACCTTTATTTATATAGGCTAGCCTCGTTGAGCCACGGGGACTCATTTACAAGAGGGACCTGTCTCACTCACACCTGCAGGGTCAATTTAGAGTTACCAATCAGTCTAACATGCATGTTTTTGGACTGTGGGAGGAAACCAGAGAAAACCCATGCATGCACGGAGAGAACATGCAAACTCCACCCAGAAAGGTCCCCGGACCGGGATTTGAACCGGGGACCTGCTCGCTGAGAGGCAGCAGCTCTACCAGTTGTGCCACCGTGCTCCCTTTAGTTTCACTTTCAGCACAGATGAATGCTGTGCAGCATATTTTGCTGAACATGGTAAGTTTATTTTAACTGATCTGTAAAACAACTCAACAATAATAAATTCTCTTCAATCCTCCAACCTGCTTGTCATGAGATATGCCTCTCAATTTAGCAAGCTAATGTTTAGATAAACTAGCATAGGCTATTGCCTTGTAAAAAAAATTCCAGGGGAGGGGGGGGGGATACGTATACTGTAACGTAGAGGTAAAATATATCACTGTAAGTAATGTCATCTTTGTCGTTCTCAACAATTCTGCAGCTACGAGTCAAAAACCCCTCTTCAGTTGGTTCTGGGATTTGTGCATACTGATCATAAGTGCTGCTTGAAATGGTCTGCATGCTTGAATCATAACCCCATGTATAAACACCCTGTTTTGTATTACACTTCTGCCACAACTTTGCCTCAGATTTTGTACTTTGAGTGGTGACCTGCTATATCATGTACTGTAATAATAAATCAACACAAAACAGTCTCTTGTTCTTTATTTCACTTTTATTGTTGGAAATCCACTACAGATCGTACTTTTTTTTTATGTAAATTTATTTATAAAGCACATAAAAACAACAGAAGCTGACCAAAGTGCTTTATAGTTAGTTAAATAAAGGTTGAATGAATGAATGAATGAATAGTTCCAAAAAATGAGAATAAAAGAGTAAAATGCATCTAGTGCCACTGAAACATAATAAAGTTCACAATAAATACACAACAATAAAATCTCAAGACTGCGTGGATCAAATACCAAGTAAAACAGATGAGTCTTGAGCAAAGATTTAAAAGTGTCAACTGAGCGGTCTTTACTTTCTCAGGTAAACTGTTCCACAGCTTTGGAGCAGCAACCGCAAAAGCCCGATCAACTCTGGATTTCATTCTGGATCTGGGGACATCTAAGAGGAACTGGTTGGTAGACCGGAGTGCTCTTACAGGAGTGTAGATATTGATAAGATCACATAAATATGACGGGGCCAGATCTTTTAAGACAGTGTTCCCTAAACCACGGCCCGTGGGCCGCATCCGGCCCGCCCCCACCTTTAGTCCGGCCCCCCAGAAAAATAGTAAAAAAAAATTTTTTTTTTTTTTTACAAATGAATACATGTACAGTACTGTACGGTCACCAAGTACTTAGCCTATCCTAACACAGTTTTTAAAGATGAAGGAGTAAGTTGAATTGTCTCCCTTTCACATAAAGGGAGCTAGCTGGGGTGGGGGGTGAGAGGAGTGACGATATTCCAATGCGCAGCAACGCTTTCCTCAGCCCTCCTCATCTTGTATTCTCACAGACATAGTCTTGGAGTCTGCTCTCAGAAGAAAAGTATCCTTACATTCGAAGATGTGCTTTGAACTTAACAGCACTTTTTGGATCTACCTACCTGTGTGAGTCTGCTTTTTCACACATGAAAATCATCAAGTCCAAAAACAGATCCACAATGACTGATGATCATCTGGAGACCTGCCTGCGCCTCGCAACTTATGAGACCCTGGCCTCCTCCTCTCAGTGTCAGAAGTGCCACTAAGGTAGAGACACATTTATTTTATACAGCTTGCACCAGATGACACCATCCTGCTGCACAGAGCAGCTGCCTAGTTTTGATATTTAGGTTTTATTGAGGTTTGAAATAGTTGTTGGAGATTTGTAAATCTGCACCTTTGTAAGTCACTTTTTGTAAATAGTTAGTGTAAATGAGGGAGTTTTATATTGTTCAGTTCATTGTTTATTCGTTTCTTTAAAAAATATGGTGTGCTTTTCAAATATTGCGTCCTTTTACTTTGATAAAATACTTTAATTAAATAAAACTAGCAACACATTACGTTCTGTTTTATTTACTTTAAAGAAGTGAGGAGTAGGGAGATGAAAAATTTTGTTTTTTGATACTGAGACTGGACGAGTAGCTCTCGGCAAACTGCCGACTTCAAAAGTAACTCTTGGTTCAAAAAAGGTTGGGCACCCCTGATTTAGGCACTCCTGCAATCGTCACACTTTTTCCTGTTAAAAACTGACTCCGGCCCCCCACCAGAGAAGGGAAAAGTTATGTGGCCCTCACAGGAAAAAGTTTGGGGACCATTGTTTTAAGATTTTAAAAACAAGCAATAAAATCTTCAAATCAATCCGATAGTGGACAGGGAGCCAGTGGAGGGAAGCCAGGACAGTGGTTATATGTTCATATTTTTTAGTTGAAGTTAAAAGACGAGCTGCTGCGTTCTGGACAGATTGTAAACGATGCAAAGATGATTTGTCTAAACCAACATACAGTGAATTACAATAGTCCAAACGAGAGGTTTTTAACCATGTCCATGTTTGACCATGGAAACATGCTTTATGTAAAATCCAAAGCAATTCTGAACAATAAATCTAGTTCTGCCTGCAACATTTTAGGATGTCAGGCCTATCTATATATATATATATTTTTTTTCTTATTTCGGCTGCTCCCTCAGGGGTTGCCAAGTCGCATGAAGACTTGACAGTTGTTTTTACGCCGGATGTCCTTCCTGACATAACCACAGACCACCGAGCTACCACAGCCCTCTATGTGGAGCAGAGAGCTGCCATCTAGGGTGCCTGGCGAAGCAGATGGTGTGGGTTAAGGGCCTTGCTCAAGGGCCCAGAGTGGGGCAGATGAGGGTGGAGACATGTGTGCATGCTTCACTTATCCCACCCACATTCTTGATGTTTTCGGTACCGGGCTTGAACCGGCGGTCACAAGCGGTTCTACTCGTCTGTACTTGGAATTCTTCTTTTCTATACTTACAGTTTTAGTTTTACTCTTCTATTATCAGAGTTACACATTTTTACTCATACAAATACTTTTTATGCTCAGAATTGCTCACGGACCACATCCGGTCAGCGCCGGATGTGGTCCGTGAAAAATAAGCAGTGCCCGCCCTAAGGGGCCCTATTGGCTAGAGAGAGCACCAGTGTTGGGCACCAGACCGCTAGGGAGCGCTAAAGCCATAATCAGCTGATAGCGGACCTAAACAATTTGTTAGCGCTATAGCGGATTGACTAATATTTATAATTCATAAGTGGATTTGCGCTATTTTTATTTAAAATGCAGTACCGCTAATAACTAATTATCTATCAGTAAAAACGAAAAAACTTATTTACGGGCTCTTAAATCAACCGGACGACTGCTCACAGACCATATCCTGTCAGCGCCGGATGTGGTCCGTGAAAAAAAGCGGTCCCCGCCCTAAGGGGGGCTAGAGAGAGCGCTCTCTCTATAGCAGTTAGCAGCCAGTGTGTTACTCTGCAGCCTTATTGCTTGTTTTCGAAGAGTCAGACGAAGAGTTTTTAACATGGAGGGTGAACTTATGGATGTTTCTCAGCGGCCTACGCGACGCGTCAGCGCCTCATTTGCCCTGTTCAAAATGGCGACGGCCACAGAAGCGAAGGACTTTACAAGAAAACACGGTAAAAACAATTATTTCTTTGCTGAGAAAAAATATATTTCTTAGCTGACTTTATAGCACAAGGTTTTTCTGAGCTTAACCATTTCACGAAATGGTCAAATCTGCTGGATTAAAAAAAGTAGTTCGCCATTTGCCCTGTTCAAAATGGCGACGGCCACAGAAGCGAAGGACTTTACAAGAAAACACGGTAAAAACAATTGTTTCTTTGCTGAGAAAAAAATATATATCTTAGCTGACTTTATAGCACAAGGTTTTTCTGAGTTTAACCGTTTCACGAAATGGTCAAATCTGCTGGATTAAAAAAAGTAGTTCTCCATTTGCACGTTAGCACATTAGCATTAGCTTCCGCTAGCTTTGCTAATACATAAACGCTTTTGAAATTGCGGACCTAAATAAATTAATAAGCGCTTTAGAAATAGCGGAACTAATTTTTGGATTAGCGCTGCACAGCACTGGAGAGCGCTCTCTCTAGCAGCCAGCGTGTTACTCAGCAGCCTTATTGCTTGTTTTCGAAGAGTCAGACGAAGAGTTTTTAACATGGAGGGTGAACTTATGGATGTTTCTCAGCGGACTACGCGATACGTCAGCGCCTCATTTGCCCTGCTCAAAATGGCAACTGGCCACAGAAGCGAGCCCACACGAAGGACTTTACAAGAAAACACGGTAAAAACAATTATTTCTTTGCTGAGAAAAAATATATTTCTTAGCTGACTTTATAGCAAAAGGGTTCCTGAGCTTAACCGTTTCACAAAATGGTCAAATCAGCTGGATTTAAAACTTTCTTTCATGCAAATGGCCCACGGGTGACGGCTTTATTTCTTTAAATTTAGCTAAATAAACGCTTAAAAATATATATTTCTTAGCTGACTTTATAGCACAAGGGTTCCTGAGCTTAACTGTTTCACGAAATGGTCAAATCTTCTGGATTTAAAAAAGTAGTTCGCCATTTGCACTTTAGCGCTTTAGAATTAGCTTCTGCTACTAGCTTTCCTAAGACATAAGCGCTTTTGAAATTGCAGAACAAATTTTTGGATTAGCGCTGCCCAGCACTGCTATTTTGTACTTAGAGTTCAACTCTTCTGTACTTTGAGTTCTATTCTTTTATGCTTGGATAGCAGCTTCGGATGTTGTCAGTCCATACAATGGGCGTTATCAACTGTTATCATCCCCATATATAGCGGTGAAAATGTCCAATCCACCTCCTAGCATGTTTGAAAAAACGTTATCTGCGTTGTTATTGCTTTGAGTAGGCAGCGTGTTTCTGTGAACCTGGAAGTGTTGTTTTTTTGTTTTTTTTTCAGCTTATGTAACCGTTTTCCTAAACGTAAACTTAAACCTGACCCAGAGGACCAACCCTAAACCTAACCAAGACCCTAAACCTAACCAAAGACCCTTTACTCTAAACCTAACCACGTAGCTAAAGATGTAGCCTGCTGTCATCGCTTGTAACGGTGACAACGTACCTTTAAACCTCCTAGGAGGTACAGGAGGAGCAATCTGACCGCTACAAATGGGGATGATAATAAATGATAGGGGCCATTTAATGGTTAATGACATCCAAAGCAGGTGGCTTGGAGCTGTATTCTTCAATACTCAGTTATTTGTTTCTATAGTCACAGTTCTACTTTTCCAAACTTATATTTAAACTTTTCAACACTAGGAGTTATAGTCTTTATCACTCAGAGTTATACTAATCTATACTCTGAGTCCTACTTGTTTATACTCGTCTTTACTCTTATAGTCTTTTTGCATTGTAAGCAGGGCTTAATTTTTAAACGGATCGATGCTGAAATGCAAATTGCAGGCGGACCGGCTTGTGGGGGGAGTTGTCCCGGGGAACGTGTATGCTCACAAGACAAGAGCCTGACAAGTTGTTTAATGACATGAAATATATTTTATTAGCAAAGATATAGAGTCCTAACAATTATTAAACATTACTTCTGTATTTACCAAAAAAACTACTAAAAAACATCAAAATTGTGCTTTGACAAACTCATCAATAAAACCAAAACATTTTGTCAACTAGAAAGAGGAAAAAGAGGGCAGATATCACTCTCGCTTTGAGTTTACAGTAGTCCCTCACAACTTCGTGGTTCGTTTTTCGTGGACTTGCTCTATCACAGTTTTTAAAAACAAGACTGGACATGACACACAACTTGCTGATTGATGGATGAGCCACACGATCAGCATGGACTTTTTATTTAAAATGAATTATTTCAAATCATTTAGCACCTGCTACACCTGTGTGCAACCCACACTGCAGCAGAAACTTCCTCCTCCCTCCACTGTCAATCTCCCTTCTGCACAAGTAGGTATCTCTGCAGACAAAGTTGGAAGGC
>JBBPBX010036087.1:7087-23254 GCA_038048925.1 Garcialebias charrua | reverse complement strand
CATGTAAGGCAGCAGCCAGTCCTACCGGGAGCAACTCGGGGTTAAGTGTCTTGCCCAGGGACACAACGACACATGGTGTGGGAACTCGGGATTCGAACCTCCAACTTTCCGATCGGGGGACGACTGCCATTACCACTACACCATCTCGTCCCCTTGTCTTTCACAACTGTAAAAAGACTTCTTCCTCCCAGTCACTGTGAACTTGTTACGTTTTTCTGCCATTTTAACCTCTTGGAGGTTGCACCCCTGCAGAGATTTGAGTGGTCTATGCATGATTCTGAACCTTGACCCCAGACAAGATTGCTAAACTGTATATGTAAAACAATTTCTTAAAAAAAAATTATGAATCATTTCCATTTCAAATATACATCTTTGCAAATGTTGTTTCTTAAATTTAAAAATATAATTACCAGCAATGACGATTTTAGGTGGTGCTCCTTGATGATGAGTGCTATTTTTAGAGCATTCCCTGCTGGCAACTCATGTGGTCCCTGCGTGCGACCAGGTGCCTGCGGGCACCGTGTTGGTAACCTCTGCTCTAGACCAGTGGTTCCCAACCTATTTTCCTCAAAGACCCCCCTCCTTACTTCCTAGCCAATCTGGGACCCCGCCACTTCTCGCTACTCCCCTCTCCCAAAAGACTCAATCAGATTAATCTCTTCATCTCTCTTCATCAAATTATTAAAAGAATAAAGTAAATATTATAATTAATATTATAAGTATTAGTAGTGTAAATAACGATATTTAAAGAGTGTATTTCCAAAAACATACAAAAACATAAACTTTGCAACAAGAGGAAACAACACACTGGACCAAGTTTACACCACCATGAAAAATGCCTACAGAGCCCTCCCCCTCCCCACATTGGTGCTTCTGACCATATCTGTGTTATGCTAAAGCCAGCATACAGGCCACTGGTG
The DNA here is from genome assembly GCA_038048925.1 of Garcialebias charrua. Taxonomy (NCBI): domain Eukaryota; kingdom Metazoa; phylum Chordata; class Actinopteri; order Cyprinodontiformes; family Rivulidae; genus Garcialebias; species Garcialebias charrua. The sequence continues at coordinate 22,334 of JBBPBX010036087.1, read as the reverse complement.
AAAGTCACAAAACCAGTCCGCAAGCAGATACGAGTGTGGCCAGAGGGGTCTTCAGAGGCACTCCAGGACTGTTTTGACACCACAGATTGGGGTATGTTCAAAGAAGCTGCTACCACAAACAACAACACATGTCTCCAGGAGTACTCAGACACTGTATGTTCATACATCACCAAGTGCATTGATGATGTAACCAACCTCAAGACCATCACTGTTCGGGTTATAGGAGCCAAGATGGTCTAGTGGCAGGGCTTTTGACTACGGATCCGAAGGTCGCGGGTTTCGCGCCCCGGCCACTACCCAGCTTAGGGTGTCTATGAGTGCACACCTATTTCTCCAGCTCCCCGGGCGCTTTCGGGCTGCTCACTGCACCACCTGGTAGGTGGTTGGGTTAAATGCAGAGACGAATTTTGTCTGTGTATGGGAACATATGCAGATGACAGGAATAGACATTATTATTATTATTATTATTATTATTAATCAGAAGCCATGGCTGACAGCAGAGGTTTACAGACTCCTGAAAGCCAGGAATGCTGCTTTCAAAGCAGGAGATCAGGTGGGCCTGAGGGCAGCCAGAAAGAACCTGGCCCGGGGCATCAGGAAGGCCAAGAAGCAGTGTTCCAGGAAAATAGCTCACCGTTTCAAGGACAACAAGGATACACGCAGTCTGTGACAGGGAATACAGACCATCACAAACTACAAACCATCCCCCCAGACCTGTGACAGCTCAACCTCTACGATGAATGAACTGAATGAGTTCTTTGCTCGGTTTGAGGCATGTAACAGCCCACTTGCACATAAAGTCAAAGTCAAAGTCAAAGTCAAAGTCAACTTTATTGTCAGATCTGCAATATGTACTGTACAGGACATACACAGGACCGAAATTGCGTTTCTCTCAGTCCCTCGGTGCAACAGTAAACATCTAAACATTGAAACACTGAAACATATAATAATAGACATAAGCATAAAATAGTAAAACTAACACTGTCCTGAGTTTTTTGCATAGTGGTATAAGAGTATGAAAATTTACACCAACTCTAAAACTAAAACATTAAACATTTAATGAACATAATACTGTCCTGAGTTTTTGCATACTAGTATAAAAAAAGAGTATAAAAAGTATAACTAAAATAAACTAAAGGTTTCTAGCATTGACATTTGCAAAGTGGCAAAGCAGCGTATGAGTTAATGTACACAGTATATGTATGAGGTAGTAGTTGATGTTGTTATAGAGGCAAAAAGTGGCATATGCAGTAAGGCACATTGGGCATCCCTAAATAAGACCGTTCAGAGCACACTGTATATGTATCAGCAGTGGTGTAGATATTAGAGTAGTGTAAATGTAAACAGTAGTAATTACATGTAAGCAGTAGTAATAAAAGTAAACAGTATTAATAAATGTAAACAGAGAATGTAAACAGTATTATGATTATAGGCAGTGATGTAATACAAACATTAGTGCAAGTATGAGAAGTAGTGCAAACTGTATGAGCACATGACCGAGAGTTTAGTGAATAACCCGTTTGATGACACAGAGTCCAGTGTTAAAATCTTTGTGTTGTGTGGTAATGTGTGAGAAAGTTTTAGTGTTAAGGCAGTTCAAATGGGAGGGGGGCAGAGCAGGCAGAGTGTTTAGCATCCTGACTGCCTGATGAACAGAGCTGTCTCTCAGTCTGCTGGTTCGAGCCTGGAGACTCCTCAGTCTCCTCCCTGATGGCAGCAGTCTGAAGCAGCTGTGTAGTGGGTGTGTGGGATCACCTGCCATGCAGTGGGCTTTCCGAGTGAGGCGTTTGCTGTGTAAGTCCTGCAGTGAGGGCAAGGAGGTGCCCACGATCTTCTCAGCTGCTCTCACAATGCGCTGGAGGCTCTTGCGGCAGGATGCAGTACATGCACCAAACCACACAGTGATGCAGCTGGTCAGGACACTTTCTATGGCACCTCTGTAGAAGGTGCTCATGATGGGGGTTGAAGCTCCAGCCCTTTTCAGCTTGCGGAGAAAGTAGAGACGCTGGTGAGCCTTCTTTGCCAGTGCTGCAGTGTTCCTGCTCCAGGACAGGTCCTTTGAGACGTGCACTCCCAGGAACTTGGTGCTGTCTACTCTCTCCACTGCGGTGCTGTTGATGGTCAGAGGGGCATGTTGGGCATCCTTCTTCCTGAAGTCCACAACAATCTCCTTTGTCTTCTCCACGTTGAGAGTGAGATTGTTGTGTCCGCACCACAAGGCCAGGCGGCTCACCTCGTTCCTGTAGTCCGTCTCATCGTTGTTGCTGATGAGACCCACCACTGTTGTGTCGTCCGCAAACTTGATGAAGTGGTTGGAGCTGTACGATGGTGTGCAGTCGTGTGTTAGCAGGGTGAATAGAAGGGGGCTCAGCACACATCCTTGTGGGGCCCCTGTGTTCAATGTGATGGTGCTAGATGTGTTACTCCCGACCCGCACTGTCTGTGGTCTCCCGGTCAGGAAGTCTAGCAGCCAGTTACACATTGAGGTGTTCAGCCCCAGACTGTCCAGTTTAAGGATGAGCTGTTGGGGGATGATGGTGTTAAATGCCGAGCTGAAGTCGATGAACAACATTCTAACATAGGAGTCCTTCGTGTCCAGATGTGTGAGAGCTGTGTGAAGGGCAGAGGAGATGGCATCGTCGGTTGAGCGATTAGGTCGGTATGCAAATTGGAAGGGATCCAGGGAGTCAGGGAGGACAGATGTGATGCTTTTCATGACTAGCCGTTCAAAGCACTTCATCAGGATGGGGGTGAGTCAATATATATTGAGTCAAGTTTGAGTCGCAAACTAATCTTTAAAGTCCCAACCTACTGAGAAACTACCCCATTTCCCCATTAAACCATTTTGCTGCTGTTAAACAATACACTAAATATTGAACCTTTACTCATCTTGAAAAACTCTTTATTTATTTTTTTTGCAAATCGAAGGCAATTTTAAAACAATCATTAACTAACGCTATTAGAAAAAGGTTAAGTGTCAAGTATAATATTATTTCTTGGAGGTATTTTTTTTTCATCCTCTATGTTTGTGTGTAACACGTCTAAAGATGAATACACAACAGTTTTAGCTGATCCATCAACGTCTGCAGTTTTAAATGTGAATCAGCCTCTGCTGCTCTGCGAGCACTTGATCCAGATGTTCCTGCAGAGATTCATCTGGTTAATCACACAGATCTGTTGGCCAGCATTGTAGCACTGCTTATCCGCTCATAAACTGAATGATTCACTGTTTGGGAATCATCAGAAACTGGGGACACAATATGTTAAAGTAAGACTAAATGGATTTTGTGGGCGTCGTCACATCTTGAGGAGCAATCGCTGACATTAAAAACAGAAACGTCACAAACATGCCTGACTGATTTCGCTCCAGTCTACAAGCTGTTTGGACAACATCATAAATTGTAGATATGCCACTAGATAATTCTCATTCTTTTGAGGAAAGTTGTGCCAAAAAAAGTGTCAAACTGTCTCAGTTTCCACCACTCATCACCTAACTTTTCTGCAATCTAAAAGACAGACTCATAGAACAGAAGAAGCCCAATGCAACATGGAGTATTAGTTTACAGCAAAGAAAATGACAAGGCAGTGAACTCTGTAGATCAAGACTGGAAATTGAAAAGTGTCTGAAAGGACAAGCAGTGGCAGGTTCTGTTGGAATGAGATGGATCACATTTAGAAGTATCCTCCCAACATGGTAATGGTAGTCTTTGTGGTTTTGTCCTCAGAGCGCAGAAGCAAGTGGCCCAGCAGATGTCACACAGCTTCTCAGTCACATAGGCCTTTGAACAGCCTCTAAACATATGGGTTGCATGCATTAGTAGGGCTGTGTAATAATATTGATATTGCGATATATATCAATTTTTTCTTTTCTAGAAAGAAATCAATATTCATCCGCAAGTATCGTACCTTTTTATTTATTTATTTATTTATTTGTTATTATTATTTTTGCTTTTTGAATGTCCAGAGGACCAGACTTAGCTTTTTTAGATACCTCTGCATCCCTGGCACCAGTGTATCCTCAGAGAGAGTCTTCTCCACCGCTGGAGATATCATCACTGTGCAGAGAAGTGCACTTCTCCCAGAGCACGTCGATCAGATTCTATTTCTAAACAAAAATCTGAGGAGAATGTAGCTCACTTGGTCTGCAGAGTAGACTTTCTGTTTAGAGTTCACTTATTAGTCAGGGTCTATCTACAGGCCTTAAGCTGCTCTGCTAAGATGGGTGCATTTGAAGTTAAATGTTCTTCGTTCATTACTTGAATTATAGACTGTTTTGGAGAAGTCATATTACCGGTACTGTTTACTTACCAAGCACTTTCAATTTTCAATTAAAAGAAACATGTTTTCTCATCAATTCTTTGATTCATTTTGTCAAGCTGTTGACTTTAAGTCTGTGTCCATGTCCAACCAGAGCCAGGTATTGTGTAGTTGGTGCTTTTAATCAGTTTTCACTTAAATTAATTCAATCCAAGTCTATAACGGTCACAAAATTTCACCAAAATCACTCTGTCCCTCTAAAATCTTTCAGAAAATTGCAATAGTGTATTGAATTGTATCGTTTGCTGAATATCGCAATATATATCGTATCGTGAGCAGAATAATGTGTATTGTATCGTGAGATTATTGTATCACTACAGCCCTATGCATTAGTGCGATGGACTGTATTTCTTCCAGTGGGCAGTTTAGCTCTAACCTGCTGACATTGTGCTCAACCACCACTGGTTAAAGTAACGCTCTCCAATCATCCGTGCTGTGTACTGGGGGTGTAATGTAAGCACTGTCCAACCACAAACCAGTTTCACTTCCTGCTGTATCAAACTGTTTCTCTGAGTTTGAGGTTGTGCAAACTGTCCTCATTCTCATTTTTTTGCTGCATCGATGGTCAGTTGTCCTGAGTCTGGTTCTGCTAAAGGTTTCTTCCTCATGGGGGAGTTTTTCCTTCCCACTGTCGCCTCTGTGCTTGCTCAAGATAAGAGTTCTGTGATGGAGTTAAACTCAAAGCAGTCTGCTTCTCAGAAAAATAATGTTAAATTATTATTTTTATATATGAATGTTTCTGTTCAGTGCCTGATGTATAAATAAACTGAATTGAATTGAATTTAGGTCACTATCAAAAATTGAGTTGCTACGTCAAAATCTAAGATGACCACCGCCATATACCAGTATACTATACATAAACCAACCACCCCTATCACTGGAGGAAACTATGATTTTGAGTTTTATTTTGCTTGAAAGTACAGTTTCTTTGTATGATTGGTTGGTTGACGATGAATCCATGGTGTGGTTTGTGAGAAAGGCAAAAGCTTACCTGGTATTCCCAGGTGGTCTCCCATCCGAATACTAACCAGGCCCGACCCTGCTTAGTCAAAGTCAAAGTCAAAGTCAACTTTATTGTCAGAACTGCAATATGTACAGAACATACACAGGATTGAAATTGCGTTTCTCTCAGTCCCTCGGTGCAACAGTAACCATCTAAACACTAAACACTAAAACATTTAATAAACATAAGCATAAAATAGTAAAAGTGTAACACTGTCCTGAGTTTTTTCATAGTAGTATAAAAGTATGAAAATTTACACCAACACTGAAACACCAAACACCCAATGAACATAAGCATAAAATGAAATAATAAAAGTGTAATACTGTCCTGAGTTTTTTCATAGTAGTATAAAAAGTATATCTATAAAATAAACTGAAGGTTCTAGCATTGACATTTGCAAAGAGTGGCACAGCAGCATATGAGTTAATGTACACAGTATATGTATGAGGTAGTTGATGTTGGTATAGAGGCAAAGTGGCATATGCAGTAAGGCACATAAGGCACATTTGGCATCCTTAGATAAGGCTAGTCAGAGAATACTGTATATGTATCAGCAGTAGTGTAGATATAAAAGTAGTGTAAATGTAAACAGTAGTAATAAATGTAAAACAGTAGTAATAAATGTAAACCGTATTAATAAATGTAAACAGTGAATGTAAACAGTAGTATGACTATAGGCAGTAATGTAATACAAACATTAGTGCAAATATGAGAAGTAGTGCAAACTGAATGAGCACATGACCGAGAGTTTAGTGAATAACCCGTTTGATGACACAGAGTCCAGTGTTAAAAACTTTGTGTTGAGTGGTAATGTGTGAGAAAGTTTTTTGTGTTAAGGCAGTTCAAATGGGAGGGGAGGCAGAGCAGGCAGAGTGTTTAGCATCCTGACTGCCTGATGAACAGAGCTGTCTCTCAGTCTGCTGGTTCGAGCCTGGAGACTCCTCAGTCTCCTCCCTGATGGCAGCAGTCTAAAGCGGCTGTGTAGTGGGTGTGTGGGATGTGTGTTAGCTCCCGAGATCAGACGAGATCAGACGAGATCAGGCGTGTTCAGGGTTGTATGGCCGTGAACGAGGAGCTCAGTCACAAATATGACTTTTAAAGGATCAAAGCAAAACAAATGTTAAACTTAAGCAACCAGAAGTTGCAACATATATCTAAAATTAAAACATGCAAACCAAAGCACAACTAGCTTTAAGCTCAAATCAACTAAACTCAACTTTATTTTGTTAAATTAAAGACATTACAAACAAAAGGAAAACAATACAAAATGGTAAATCAATCATTTACCAAAAAAAGGAATAGGCTGAAGCCAAGGCTTATACTTGCCTACCCGGTTCATAGACTCAGCAGTCTACATAATGACATATATCTACTGTCCACATATATACATAAGTGCACATACATTTACTGTATATTTAAATATGCATGTATATGATGCATACACATACTCACATTATATACATACATGGTTACACAATACATATATACATCTACATAACATCTCCATAAGCTTTTATAATTTTACATTTTAAGGCTCTTTTAAAGCTCACCAAAAAAGCACATAATTTGAGATCATCATTCAGTTCATTCCACAATTTCACACCGATAACTGAAATAAATCTAGATTTTACTTTACCTTTCTCTTTACCTTGTTCAAATATTAACAAACCTTGTAAATTATATCCGCTCATTCTCAATCAGTTCATCTGGACAATTTCTTTTTAGTAGAAACGTTTCACCCTCACTCCAGAGGGCTTCGTCAAGTTGTTTACTTGGTGGGGTAGCTTCAGTTTGCTTTGGACTGCTCTGACTGACGAAGCCCTCTGGAGTGAGGGTGAAACGTTTCTACTAAAAAGAAATTGTCCAGATGAACTGATTGAGAATGAGCGGATTTGATACCTGGACTATTGAGAATGAACTTTCTGGTCTTGTAAATTATATTTACTCTCTCTTAACTTAAATAATTTCTGAATTCCAGAGGGAAGACTTTTATTCAGTGCTGTGTGTGCTTTAACCTTTCATTTAATTATTTCCATACAATGAAGACACAAAATTGAGCCTTTACTTGCAGTTTCCTTCAGATGAACATGTGATACTTCCTGATTATCACAGTTGTATTCAGCTGATCATGAGGTCAGCTGCAGGGTTTTAACATCTTTTACATTTTTCCTGACTCCGTTTGGGTTTTGAAATGTAATAAACTTTTCATTCATTCAACCTTTATTTAGTCAGGTAAATCTTTTGAACCTCATGGGCTCATTTACGAAAGCGACCTGCTAAAACTAAAGAACAATGAACAGCAGTGATAGAATTTCATTAAACAATAAACAAACAAACAATAAACAATAGAAAACAAAAAGAGAGAAAAAAACAAAAGATTTTTTTTTTTTAACAAAGTATCAAAAAACTAGCAAAACATTATAAGGTAGACGTATAAAATCAAAGACAGGAACAAATCTGCATTGGTTTTTGCCAGGATTCCAACAGATTCTGAAAACCATTTAGGGAGGTCAGGGCCGAGAGCTTCAGATCTTTTTGTAAGATATTCCATGAAGCAGGAGCAGAGTAGGAGAAGGCCCTTTTTCCAAGTTCAGTCCTCACTGACGGAACACTGCAGGTAATCATGTCCTGAGAGCGCACACTGTAGCTGCACTCACGCAAAGACATGTAGGAGGAGATGTATGAGGGCAGTAGACCAAGAAGTGATTTAAAGATGAAAATGTACCAGTGGAAGAGTCTGCGTGAGGTTAATGATGTCCAATTAACCAGTGAATACAGGGTGCAGTGGTGGGTACGATAATCACAACCAGTTATGAATCTTAGTGCACCATGATAGACCACATCCAACATCCGCAGGGTGCTTGTAGGAGCATTCATGTAGAGAATGTCACCGTAATCAATGGAGGGAAGGAAAGTCACAGATACAAGGCGTTTCCTAACATTCAGTGTTAGACATGATCTGTTTCTGAAAAAGAAACCCAGTTTAACTTTCAATTTCTTCACTAGGTTTTCCACGTGGAGTTTAAAAGAGAGATGTGAATCGATCAGGATACCCAGATATTTATAGGAATCAACAAACTCAATAGGGACACCATTTGAAGATAAAATCAGAGGAGGATCTGCTGGAACCGCCTTCCTATTTGAAAAAAACATCCCTTTTGTTTTATCAGCATTTAGGACAAGTTTGAGACGGAACAAATCTGACTGGATGATGTCAAAAGCGGATTGTAGTAACTGGAAAGCCTTAGCTACTGTTTTAGCTCGGCAATAAACAACTGTATCATCAGCATAGAAATGTAAGGATGCATCAGGGATGCAGTGACCTACATTAGCTATGTAGATTGTAAAGAGAGTTGGTCCTAAAACTGAGCCTTGTGGTACACCATTTTTAACTGTTAAATAGCTGGAAGAAGCACCGTTATGTTGAACACATTGCCTCCGATTGGAAAGATAGTTAGAAAACCAACCGATGGTGTGATCAGAGAAACCGATTTCTGAGAGCTTATGACACAGGATGTTATGATCCACAGTGTCAAAAGCTTTAGACAGGTCTAAGAAAAGTGCAGCACAATAGTCCTTAGCATCCAATGCTTCAACAACATCATTCAGAACCTTCAGAGAAGCAGTTGTTGTGCTGTGTTTTTTCCTGAAACCAGATTGATGGAGAGGTAAGATGTTAAATGAGTCCAGATAATTTTTGATCTGAGAGTTTATCAGTTTTTCTTGAACCTTGGCTAAGATGCAGAGTTTAGAGATCGGTCGATAATTGTTCAGTGAGGTGGGGTCACCTCCCTTCAGCAAAGGAAGAACAAAGGCTGTTTTCCAAGCATCCGGAATGGTGTTTTGGCTTATGGATAGATTAAAGATGTGGGTCACAGGGACTGTGATGATATGAGCAGCCAGCCTTAAGAAATAAGGTGGAAGTTCATCTGGACCTGCAGATTTTTTAGGATCAAGATCATTTAACAGTTTATTTACCTCACTGACTGAGAATGGAGAAAAAGAGAAGGTGTGATTAACAGATGGTTGGCTTGTAGGAGGGATTTGATTTGTTGAAGTTTGATTATTAGATAAAGTGGCCGATTTTCCGTTTGTAACTGTATCAAATAAAGAACTAGAAGCAACAAAATGTTTATTGAAACAGTTCAGGATCTCGTGCTTATTTGACACAGGAACAGAGTCAACAAGAAATTGTGATGGGAGGTCAGATGATTGGGGGGTGCCTGAGAGAGATTTAATGGTTTTCCAGAATTTTTTAGGATCGTTTAGATTTTTGGAGGTCTGAGATAAGAAGTAGTTACGTTTTGCAGCTTTAATGGCAGTTGTGCATTTATTCCTTAGCTGCCGAAATTTCAACCAATCAGTGTCTGAGTGTGATTTTCTTGCTGCTGCCCAAAGATGATCTCTCCAGTGCAGGAGATCAGCTAGTTCAGGAGTAAACCAGGGGCTGTCACGGCCCTTTATCCTGAACTGCCGGAAAGGAGCGTGTTTGTTTACAAAGTAAATGAAACTACCATGAAAATAGTTCCAAGCGGTGTTCACGTCATTGATTTGTAGGATATGTTGCCAATCAAAGTGGGATAGATCCCAAAGGAATGACTGTTCACAGAAACGTTTCAAATCCCTTTTTTGGATTATTCTGGGCTTAGCAGGTGGAAGTTTAGTAGATCTAAGAGCTGCTATTACGGAATGATCACTCAAAACGTTAGCAAATACACCTATACCAGGAAATTTGTGAGGTGCATTTGTGAAAAACAGATCTAAGGTGGAAGATTTTGTGTTATTCCACCGTCAAAACTCTCAGGGTGACGCAGTCTGAATTACACAAAATCCCTCTGACCGCAAAGCGTTCATATTATAAAACCTTGACAATGTCGTCAGAGGAAAAGTGGGTGGAGCTAATGCAGACAAGGGGGCGTTTCACTTCAAGACAAATTGTGATCACCGATTGGTCAGTTGAGGCTACTGGATTGATTGACTAATGGCGTAGAAGATTCGACTTGTGCAAAAACAAAATCATAGCTTTTAGTGAACCGTTTAAGACCGTCATCATTTATTCCACATTTATCTCAAATTTATTACGGTAAATATTCTGGTGAATCTAAGGTTTGAGAACTAAACTTCCTTACAAAGCCGTAATGATGTTTTTTTTTTTACTTTTCAGGGGTGCTGAGCTAACATGTAGGAAAAGAGGCTAAAATCACCACTGATGTCATTGCTTTGTACACTTATAACAACATAAGTTCAGTAATCATTTAATGTGTGTTTATACAGATTGTAATTATAACAACTGTATGGCAACTGTACAAAATGTAAAATATGGCATGTCTTGCAAACACTTAGGCCTGATGATGGATAACCATACTGTGGTGTATTAATGAAAGTATTTACTAAACCTCATTGACTTCTTATTTCCATTAAGCTTTATTCATCAGTGATTACTCACTTAAAGTGCCTAAACTGTTTCCAAAGCCTAATGACATTCATTTTCAACTTATTCTTTGTTGTTTAATAGCTTTTTCCCACAAAAAACATCATTTCAGTGACAATTTTAACCCAACCGGTACACATTTACCAACAAGCCTGTGTTTGGCTGTGTTTAAGTGCTGTTCATTCATAATATATACGCTACATTTTCTGTCAGTGTCTGCCCCGTCTCAGCCTTTCTTTAGATGGTTATGTCTCACAAACCATTCAAAATGTGCAGGAGGTTAATCGTGTAAGAGAACGTGTTGCGAGTTTGAGAAGGAGACAAAACTGTCAGCAATCACAGGCAGCTAGGAAACTCGTTAGCTTGCAGGTTATTATGGCTAAAGAGTATCATAAACACATTGGAAGTGTAGCTGTTGCACCTGCGAGGCAGTAGTGTGTGTGTGTGCATGTTTGCACATAATCTGTCCAACTTCCTCCAATATCCTCAGCTTCATACTGTCCCCTCACACTGTGCAGCGCTGATAGCACAGTTCCCCCTGCAGCAACACACACAGTGGCTGTTCAGATGAAACAGCTTCCATTAAAGCCCGAGATACACTCGCGCGTCCTCACGATACGCCAATACGCAGCGTACGTATGCCCCGTACGCAGCGTAGCCCCGCGTAGCCCCTCAGGGCAAGTACGCGCAAAGGTATTTTTTTACTACGCATACGCGATTCGCATACGCGATGCGCGGTGTCTGACCTAAACTTCCCCGGCTCCGGACTGTTTTGTATGTTACACAAATGAAATAAATTCCTCTTTTTTATCGCTGATCGGGCCTTTTCTTTTGTTTTTTTGCCTAAAGTCAAGTAACCGCTTCTTCCTCCGTTCACTCGATGAATGAAATGAATGAATTCAGGTCCTACCTGGGTGCGCGATGTTTTATATATTCCCTGGTGGGCTGTGGTGGGCGAGCGAGCTCAGTTGAGTCCTCTCCGTGCTCAGCTGCTCATATTACAACAGGAGAACGCGAGCGTTTGGAGCGAAAAACTAGCGGAAGTGACGATCGGAAGTGACGGTACGGAGGAAATGACGTTAGAATTTGGAGCGAAAACACGAGAATCCACGCGAGAACGAAAGCCGAGTGTAGCAGCGGCTCCGTATACGCGCGTATACGTCCGTATACGCGCGTATACGGAGTCTGCTGAAGTGTATCTCGGGCTTAAGAGGATGAAACACGCCGCAGAATGGTTTTCTTTACACAGCTGCATGCTGATGTTTTCTGATATACCTTTGGTTATTGACGCCGTTTGAGCCGCTCAGTGTTTTTATTGGAATCATATTGTGTTGTCTCTGTTTCCTTCTCCGTGAAGCAACAGCATCGCAGCGTCTGCGGTTTGTGCCTTCAACCTGAGCGCCATCACCCAAGCCTTCAACGGGCCCTTCCGCTCCCAGGAAAATCCCCGCTCCACCTGGCTCCCCACACCCAACCCCATCCACAACTTCCAGGTAAGTTTCAGCGCAGACGAAGAGACAAAAACTAAATGGGCTGAGCTGTAAAAAATAATAATTACTGTTAACATTTTTAAGTGTGAACTAACAAAAAAGGAAAATTGTTTCAGAAAAGCAAAGAATTCAAGGTAATCAATATGACATGCAGGATATCTTAAAAAATATGGTATTAGAGGACCTGCATTGCAATGGATATTTAGCTATCTGAAAGGTAGAAAGCATTTTGTTCAAATAGAAGATGTAAGATCTACTTTAAGCAATGTTTTATCTGGAGTACCACAAGGCTCTGTACTTGGACCTAAGTTATTTATTTTACCGTATTTTCCGGTGTATAGGTTGCACCTTTTTATGGTTTGTTCAAGGCTTGCGACCTATATATGGCTTGTTATCACTTTCGGCGAAACAAATTTTTAAATCCAGCTCATTTCACAATTACGTTCATTTATTAAGGAAAAGTTCAGCTCAGACACATATTTGCTATAATTTTTATCAAACAAATAATTGTTTTTAAGTGTTAATCTTCTTAAAAGCCTTGCTGTGCGCTCCTGTGGCAGACATTTGCAGCAGAGCTAAACGTAGGTGCGACCTATCTAGGGATTTTTCCAATCTATTGGTGATAATTGGACAATGCGACCTATACACAGGTGTGACCTATACACCAGAAAATACTGTATATGTAAATGATTTAATGAAGGTGTCCGATGTCCTCAAATGTGTTCTTTTTGCTGACGGCACTACTTTCTTTTGTGTGGGCAAAGACTTGGAAGAATTGTTTGAGTTGATAAATATTGAATTTGTTAAAATACAACATTGGTTTAAATTAAATAAGTTATCATTGAACCTAGACAAAACTAATTATATGATTTTTAGTAAGAAAAAGATAACTGTTGATGTTCCTTTTAAGATTGATGGCTCTGAGATATGTAGGGTAAGGGAAGTGAAGTTTTTGGGTGTTGATGATAAGTTGTCATGGAAACAACATATACATTCTGTAAAAACTAAAATATGAAGGTCTATTGCAGTGTTATATAGAGTTAGAGATCTATTAAATGATAAAGCAATGTATTTGTTGTACAATGCAATAATAATGCCGCATTTAATTTATTGTGTTGAGGTTTGGGGTACAGCGTGCAAAACTATAACTAAGCCCCTTTTTTTTTTTTACAGAAAAGAGCTATAAGGATCATCACTAGAAAGCATTATTACCATCCATCAAATGTTTTGTAATGTAAATTGAAATTACTGAAATTTTATGATCTGGTTGACTACAATATACTCTTAATATTGTACAAGGCGCAGAACTTCACATTACCTTCAAATATCCAAATGTTTTTTGTTAAAAGACAGAGCACTTACAATCTTAAGGGTACAGATATTTTTGTTATGCCACAACATAGAACTAGTTTAAAGAGTAGGTCTACTATAATTTATGGAATTGGTCTATGGAATGGTTTAGAAAACGATATCAAAGTTGCAAAAACCATGACTTTTGTTTAAAAAAAATTAATAAAATCAGGTTTCTGGAAAAATATATATATATAAATTGGTTTGTTTCAAAATTTATGAATGGTAAAGTATGATGAGTTATTTATTGTGTAATATTTTTTGTGGATTATTGTTGTTTGAATTGATTGATTGAATTAATTTAAAGGGGCAGACATAATATCTTCTTCTGCTTCCATTTATTTCATGTAATGTTTGATTTTTATTTATTTACGTGAAATTGTAAATACAGGGGGTCTCCGACTTACGAGCGAGTTCCGTTCCTACGACTATCTCGTAAGACAAAATCTCGTATGTCGGAACCCAAAACACGTGTTGCTCATAAGTCCGCATTTTCGGTCGTAAGTCGGAAAATGTATGCTAGCGCTACTACGAACACTCGTTTTTCATCACAAACGTTCATACTAGTTCATCCTGTGCTCCAGCATCAACGTGTGGCATGGAGGCTGCACAGTTGAAGAGAGGAAAGCTCTGCAGAGAGTGGTGAAGGCTGCACAGAAGTCTGTTGGAGTCAGTCTCCCCACCATCACAGACATTTACACCTCTAGATGCAGGAAAAGAGCCACCTGTATCATGAAAGACCTCACTCATCCAGCACACTCACTCTTTGCCCCACTCCCCTCAGGACGGAGGTTGAGGAGCATCAAGTGTAGAACCACTAGACTGAGGAACAGCTTCTACCCTGAGGCTGTTAGACTCATGAATAAATAAAAATAAAATTAAAATAAACACTGCAAAATATCACATCATGCTGATGCTGATCTGTTTTCTTGTTGCTGTGTTCATCTGTGTTCATCTGTGACCATCTGCTCATACAAACTCATGTTCGTGCTGCTGTTTATTCCCACTATATTAGGCTTAGTGTATTACTAGTTGATGTTTTTCTTAGTTAGTTCTAGATGTTATTACTGTTTTTCTCTTTCATTTGTTGTTGGATGTAACTGGGACCTCGTGTACATAATCTCGTTTTCATCTCATGTACCACATGCGGTGCAAATGACAATAAAGACTCTCTGACTCTGACTCTGACTCTGATAAACATGCTCATAAACTCGTTTACAAACGGTTAGCGAACACACTTTCATCTAAAAACACATAAAAGTGCTGTATTTTCTGTATGTTCTTTACAAATTTACTGTTTGTTAGTGAGCTCGTAAGTCCGGAACCTCGTAAGTAAGAGCGTTCTTAAGTCGGGGACCCCCTGTAGTTTTTTTGTGTTCTTTAAAATGTTAAATTTGAAATGAATAAAGAATTTAAATTAAAAATATATATACAGTATATCTGTCTGCCCTTCCTTTGTAGTGCGGAACAATAGACGACAAGGGACCCAATGAGGGTCTGACGGAGCGCAGCCTGCAGGACGCACAGAGGCTGTACCTGATGAACGACGTCGTCCAACCGGAGTCTGTCGATCCGCTCGTCATGCAGGATGACGTTCGCTTTTCCAACCTCGTTGTGGACATTGTTCAGGGAATGAACACTCTTTACCACGTTATG
>JBBPBX010036086.1:16376-31682 GCA_038048925.1 Garcialebias charrua | reverse complement strand
TTTTGTCAATTTAAATAGAATGGGCATGTTAGTTAATTTGTGGTGTTATCTCAGTTTCCAATTTCATATGTTGGTGCGTGACTTGTAAGCCTGTATAAAACTTCTCGTTCTCACAGCTTCCATTCAGAATTGAAAAAGACTTCTGGACAGAAGTCGAAACGTTTTCTGCAACAAATAAAGTCCAGTTGATCCTGTATTGAACGCCTTTTTTTGATTTCATCATGTCCTGGACGACTGAGAATCTTCACCAGCAACAAACAGAGGCTTCTCAAAGAAATTTGTTAGTCTAATTTACAGACAAGACACCTCAGTTCCCATCCGGTGTAAAGGCCTTGTTATACTCGGCAAGACGGCCTGTCGGATGTCTTTTACCCCCCGTTGAGTGAGCAAACATTGCGCAACTTTTGGCCGCACTCCCGCTGTGATCCCCCGGTGACAGCGCGTCGTGTACATAGCCCCTTAGCCAAATTTTACATCCACAGCTGTAAATTCTCCTTGCTAAAACCTAGATTTATAGTGTTTTCTAATTATATTTCCTCTTACTTATCTACTTTAAAGTATTGTACTAATGCAAAAGCTTTAAAAACTAAAACAATCTGTAACGAATTTCTGTTGTAAGCTGCCCAAAACTCATTATTGTTTTTGTTTATGTGCCTTTATTCTCTTTTATGCTATGCATGCCTTAAGTCTCGAGCCTTGTTTGACATTGTAAGTTTTTTTTGTACTTGTTTTTTTAATAAATAAATAAAAAAAATAAAAAAAAAGAACTCCGAGAAGCCGACGATGCGGCTCGCAGCGTGTGATTGGTTCAAAGTTTGTGGGCGTTTTTTTGTTTTTGCTTTGACAGACACATGGATAGTTTTGAAGAGAACTTGTCTGTGTGTGCGCGCGCACGCAAACCGTGCGCCTCAGCACACTTTGCGCATTGCACCCAACACACACACACACACCAATACATACATATATATAAATATATATATATACGCGCGCGCACACAAAAGCATGCGCGCCTGCATGCACCCTTTAAAAGAAAGCAAACTCCGCTGTTATACAACAAGCCGTGGTGGTCTAGTGGTTAACATGTTGCGCTGCAACACCAAAGGACGTGAGTTCGAATCATAGTTGAGTTTTTTTTTATGATTTGGTTGACTATAATATTCTTTTATTATTGTTCAAAGCTCAGAATTTATGGTTTTGTGTGAGAAATCATTTAATATCTTTTTTTTATATATATATATGTGATTGCTATTTGAATTGATTGTTAATTTTGTTTGAAGAAGGGGCAGAAATAATGAGATTTTTTTCTTCTTCTGCCTCCTTTCATTTCATGTATTGTTTTGTTTTATAATGTGGTTTTGTAAATAATTTTCTTGTGTTTTTACAATTTGAAATGAATAAATTCAATAAAAAAAATAAAAAAAAGTTGGAAGAGGGAGGGATTTATTATAATTTATCCCCCACGTCTTGCCAAGTATAAACACTCAGGGCCTGTTTACACGGCGCGTATTTTGAGTGTAACCGCTACTTTCTCTTTGCGACTTTGCTTATCGCCTACACGACGCTGCTGGCCCCCCTCTTTGACTCCGATACTTTTCTGATCCTGCTCTCAAGGTGGAAGTTTTTCGCTGACCCCCCGTTGATAATGTAAACATCTCCCGTGGAGCTTTTGTTTGAACACATGCACGCAGCACGCACGCGCAGACAGCCGGCATTTTAACAATGGCGGTGGACTGGACAGTGGACACACGCACCACTTTCTGAACTATAGCTGATGGAATATATTTTGATTCTCATATTTAATTATTCTACACCTTACCTGCATCTGTGTTGGAAGAGAGCCAGCTGCCTGGATCCAGTTGTCGCTGTTAACGAGGCAGTCGGACATTTCACGTGTCACGCTGCACTATAACATACTAAATGTGCTATATATTAACAGTTTAACAATAATAAACAGTATTTATGTTAGCGTGGGAGATATTTAAATTTATCTGAGCTAAATGACGAATTTCGTCTGTGTATGGGAAACATACGCAGATGACAAGATTAGACAATTATTATTATTATTATTAAATGAAGCTATCTGGACTCGTTACGTCATGCCTAACATGCTGCTGAAAATGAAGACACCAGGTTGATTTTTAATTTATTTATTTATTCAACACCACAAACTCATGTCACAAACACTGAGAATTAAATTGAACACTTTTAAAAACACGTTAACCGAACTTTAATGAACTGGACTCTGTTGTTTTCATCCTGGTGGAAACTGGACCCACATCCGAACCGGTCCGCTTCGTGGAACGACAGCTTCGACCTCGCAGGAAAAAAATAAAAATAAAACCTCAGTTGGTTGTTCTGTGATCGAACTAAACACAAGGAAACATTATTAAGAACATTGTTTACCTTGTAGCGCTGCTGGAAATCAGCTGATTCTCACGGACTAAAGTCAGACATGTTGACGCGGTTCCGGTCCAGTCAGCAACTGGTGCGCATGCGCAGTAGTGAAGGTTCCAAAAATCACAGCGCCATCTAATGGCCCAGCATGGTAACTACAGTAAAGTCATGAGGACGGGGGGTGGGGGGGAGAGAGTCGTATCCACAGAATTCGCCCATGTCAACGCAAAACTTTCAACCTAATTAACTTTGAGATTTTTGTTAATGAAAAGTGCATTATAAATGGAATTCATTATTATTATTACAAGCCCAAAACCAGAAAAGTTGGCACGTTGTGGAAATCGCAAATAAAAACAGAATACAATGACTTGCAAATCTTTTTCAACCTATATTCAATTGAACACACTGCAAAGACCACATACTTAACGTTCGAACTGGTAAACTTTGTTATTTTTTGCAATTATTAGCTCATTTGGAATTTGATGCCTGCAACATGTTTCAAAAAAGCTGGCACAAGTGACAAAGAAGACAGAGAAATTTGAGGAATGCTCATCAAACACTTATTTGGAATATCCCACAGGTGAACATGCAAATTGGGAACAGGTGGGTGCCATGATTGGGTATAAAAGCAGCTTCCTTGACATGCTCAGTCATCCACATAGAAGGATGGGGCGAGGGTCACCACTCTGTGAACAAATGCGTGGGCAAATTGTCGAACAGTTCAAGAACAACTTTTCTCAACGAGCTATTGCAAGGAATTTAGGAATTTCACCATCTACGGTCCGTAATATCATCAAAAGGTTCAGAGAATCTGGAGAAATCACTACACGTAAGGGGCAAGGCCGAAAACCAACATTGAATGCCCGTGACCTTCGATCCCTCAGGCGGTACTGCATCAAAAACCGACATCAGTGTGTAAAAGATATCACCACATGGGCTCAGGAATACTTCAGAAAACCACTGTCAGTAACTACAGTTCGTCGCTACATCTGTAAGTGCAAGTTAAAGCTCTACTATGCAAAGCAAAAGCCATTCATCAACAAGATCCAGAAACGCCGCCGGCTTTGCTGGGCCCGAGCTCATCTGAGATGGACTGATGCAAAGTGGAAAAGTGTTCTGTGGTCTGATGAGTCCACATTTCAAATTGTCTTTGGAAACTGTGGACGTCGTGTCTTACGGACCAAAGAGGAAAAGAACCATCAGGACTGTTATAGGCGCAAAGTTCAAAAGCCAGCATCTGTGATGGTATGGGGGTGCATTAGTGCCCAAGGCATGGGTAACTTACACATCTGTGAAGGCACCATTAATGCTGAAAGGTACATACAGGTTTTGGAGCAACATATGCTGCCATCCAAGCGACGTCTTTTTCATGGACGCCCCAGCTTATTTCAGCAAGACAATGCCAAGCCACATTCTGCACGTGTTACAACAGCGTGGCTTCGTAGCAAAAGAGTGCGGGTCCTCCCCTGGCCTGCCTGCAGTCCAGACCTGTCCCCCATTGAAAATGTGTGGCGCATTATGAAACGTAAAATACGACAACGGAGACCCCGGACTGTTGAACAACTTAAGCTGTACATCAAGCAAGAATGGGGAAGAATTCCACCTGAAAAGCTTCAAAAATTGGTCTCCTCAGTTCCCAAACGTTTACTGAGTGTTGTTAAAAGGAAAGGCGATGTAACACAGTGGTAAATATGTCCCTGTGCCAACTTTTTTGCAATGTGTTGCTGCCATTGAATTCTAAGTTAATGGTTATTTGCAAAACAAAATAAAGTTTCTCCGTTCGAACATTAAATATATTGTCTTTGCATTCTATTCAGTTGAATATGGGTTGAAAAAGATTTGCAAGTCATTGTATTCTGTTTTTATTTGCGATTTGCACAACGTGCCAACTTTTCTGGTTTTGGGCTTGTATTATAACATACCCAAAAGTTGCGTTTCCCCCACACAGTGTCCGTGTAAACAGGGCCTCAATGCGGTCGGTGACACACGTCAGCGCTGGGTTCACTCAACGGGGGGTAAAAGACGTGAGACACTAGTATAAACCCAGCTTAAAACGTTTCGGAATCAGTACCAAAACTGAGTTATAAGTCTTGGAAAGCTGAAATCTCAGACCTCCTCCTCTGTTGAGAGAAGGTTTTTCTCTCTTAACATCAGGTGTCTTGTCTGTAAATATATGATGGTGCGTGGTTCTGTTATAACTCCAAACTTCTCACAGTTGTTCATGGAATTGAGAAAGCCTCCCGGATGGGAGTCAAAACGTTTTCTGTTACAAATAAAGTCCAGTTGATCTTGTATTGAATGCCTTTTTGATTTCACCAAAGACATGAATCAACAGTGAACCCTGGTTCAGCATTTACACCACGGATGTCCTGTTCCATGTTTGTCCATTCGTTTTGTAATCTTACTACAACCATGTATTTTATCAAGAACAAGAAAGTTCATTCTCAATAGTCCAGGTATCAAATCCGCTCATTCTCAATCAGTTCATCTGGACAGTAAGAAAGTAAGAAAGTTTGCCCCATGTATTTTATCCTTTCCTATTTCAAAATGTTCGGCTCATTCATGTTGTTGTGACTTTTATTTTTTGTAACCTTTAAACTTTCCAACATATTCACCTTTAGATATACTGTAGCTGTAAATACTTTCCCCACTGAAACACATCAAGATCTCTTCTTTTACTTCAAAAACATTCTTTTTGAAATCCGTTTCGTCGTCTTCTACATTATTTTAACTACCATCTAGCTACTTTAAGCTTTGAGGTAACACTATCGCTACTGCTAATAATTTAGCCACTGTTCTGCTAATTTTATTTCTAGCTAGTTTTTTGCTACATTTAGAAGAGCTATTTGGATGAGAGCGGTACTTTATTCCTCTCTTGCAGAAAATTGTGTCACAGATAGAATAAAAGCAAAAAGTCAGCTACTTTGAGCTAAGTCTAGCTACTTTTAATTATCTTTTAGCTACATTTAGTTGTTTCATTCCCCTTTTGCAACTTATAGCCTCTTGCTAGCCTATTAATATTTTTGCCCACCATTTTTCAGTATTGACATTTGACACAAGAACAAAAAGCAAGGTATATTTAGCTACTTTTTAGCTACTTTTACTTTTAAGCAAGCCTTTTGCTACTTTTAGTTTCAAGGTAGACTTTTGTTACTTTTCGTTGCCTTTTTGCTACAATTAGTATTTTATGACATTTAACTTTTAGCTAGAATTTAGCTCTTTTTAGGTTTTAGCCAACTTTTTATTTTAGCTAGCCTTTGTGATAGGATTGGTACTTTATTAGCCAGATTACAGTAAACTGTTGTGTTGCAGTAGCTGAGACATTGACATAAAGCCAGAGCTAGGTTTGGTTATTTTTAATTGGCTTTAAGCTACTTTTACGTGTTTCACACCATTTTCTTACTTTTACCAACATTTTTGTTACAAATAGCATGTAGCTTTTAGCTTTTAATTAATTTTTTGCTACATTGAAAGTTTATCTAGTAATTAGCTTCTATTAGCTTTTAGGTGATGTTTTGGTACTTATTGCATAACGCTACCACTTTGCAGCTTTTTGCTCACATATTGCAGCTTTTAGGCTTTAACTAGTGTTTTTTATTGCTTTTAACCTTGAGCTAGCAGTTTGGTATTTTTAGCTTTTTGCTAGTATTTTGCTGCTTTTGCTAGAATGTTGGTATTTTTTGCTTACTGCTAATGTGTTGCTGCTTTTCCTAGCGTTTTGATATTTTTAGCTTTATGCTAATGTTTTGCTACTTTTGCTAGCATTTTGGTATTTTTTGCTTATTGCTAATGTGTTGATGCTTTTGCTAGCATTTTGGTATTTTTTAGCTTTTTGCTAATGTTTTGCTACTTTTGCTAGTATTTTGCTGCTTTTGCCAGCATATTGGTCTTTTTTGCAAATGTTTAATTAGCATTTTGCTAGTATTTTGTTGCTTTTCCTAGCATTTTGGTATTTTTAGCATTTTGCTAGTATTTTGTTGCTTTTCCTAGCATTTTGGTATTTTTAGCTTTTTGCTAATGTTTTACTACTTTTTCTAGCATTTTGGTATTTTTAGCACTTTGCTAGTATTTTGTTCCCTTTGTTAGCATTTTGGTGTTTTTAGCTTTTTGCTAATGTTGTGCTACTTTTCCTAACATTTTGGTATTTTTAGCATTTTTCTAGTATTTTGTTGCTTTTGCTAGCATTTTGGTATTTTTAGCTTTTTGCTAGTATTTTGTTGCTTTTGCTAGCATTTTGGTATTTTTAGCATTTTGCTAGTATTTCGTTACTTTTGCTAGCATTATTATTATTATTATTTTTAGTTTTTTGCTAATGTTTTACTGTTTTGCTAGCCTATTGGTATTTTTTTTATAGCTTTTTGCTAGTGTTTTGCTGTTTCAGGCTTTATTTAATAACTCAATTTTCGTTTCTTCAGCAAATTTCCTCACTCAATTTTAAACTGCATTTTCGCTCAAAATGCAGTTTCTTGTTTAATTCTTTTATCAGCACAGCTACCATCAATAAATCAATCAGTAACAAAAATAAAAACTATTTTCAGTTTGGCTGAAATAGCTGTTTGGGGGAAAAGTAGTCATATTTATTGAAGCAGAGTGTTAAACACCTGACTGATAATGTAATGGGTTAAAAAAAAAAACATTGATTTTTTATAATTAATAAATGATAATTAATGTTTTTCAAACCTTAGAATTAAAAAAAAGCATGTTAGAAAGACTTACAACAAGCGCTGTTGAGTCTATATCCTTGTTCTTCATCAGAATCTCTCGAACATTTTCGCACTTCAGACCTTCATGAGACACAAACTTGGAGAATGACCCACTTGGCTTGCCGTACTTGCAGGGCATGATTGACGTGAGGTCCGGTCCACGGGAGTACAGATAGAAGGCCTCTTCAGCTTTTATTCTAGACCCTGTCAGACATGTAAACACATTGTTGTAAAAGAAACATCACAAGATCCCAACATGTGTTAGGTTGCACTTTTTTCTTTCGGTTTGGGAACATGGTGAATATTTCAAGAGTTTATTTATTAGGAAGCTGCAGACATGAAACAAGAGGAAACCAAACTGGACCCAGCATCAAAACAATGAGGTTTAAAATATCCCATCAATAATCTTCAAAGGAACAACAGTGGGAGAACCTCAAGGTTCCATGCTGCAGTTTGATGTTTTATTTCCTGGTTTTTCTTGAGCTCATTAAACGCCACAGTCTCCCGTCTCTAACGAACAAACTGCGACCTGATTCTGAAAACCCCAGGAAAAAAAAACAAAAAAAAACAGGCAGCTAAAAAAAAAGAAGCTATTTACTGGTATACAGAAATAAACTTAAAAATATAACTTTAATTTTACATGAAAACTGTAAAAATACAAAAGAATACACAATAAACAAAAAAATACACCAATAAAAACAATAGAGTTCCTTAAAATTATTATTATTTTGTTTGTTATTTTATTATTATTTTACTGTTATTTTATTTCATGCGTGGGTTTCCTCCGGGTACTCCGGTTTCCTCCCACAGACCAAAAACATGCATATTAGGCTGATTGGTAACTCTAAATGGTCCATAGGTGTGAGTGAGAGAGTGTATGGTTGTTTGTCTCGTTTGTCTCTGTGTGGCCCTGTGATGGACTTGCGACCCGTCCAGGGTGTACCCCGCCCCTCGCACTGTGATTGCTGGATATGGGCACCGGCGACCCCCGTGACCCAAAAATGGAAGAAACGGGTAAAGATAATGGATGGATGGATGTTATTTTATTTCTATATTTTGATTTTATGTTATGTTATATGTTGCTGTGTGCATTGTCTGTTTGTTTCTGTCTGTACAGCACTTTGGTTGGCCCTGTCGCTGTTTAAAGTGCTTTATAAATAAAATGGTATGGTGTGGTAAAACAATGCATATCACCCGCCTTATGTTGAAACTGATTGATTGATGACTGATTGATTAAAATTTATTGATTATTCCCTGAAAGTTTAATTAAAACCTGCCCAGTGGGGCTCATGAGGTATTTTGCTTGTTAAAGGCATAATAGTAAAAAAAAAAAGTGAAAAAAAAAGTGTTGTGCGATCAGTTAGTGCTCGAGATATTTGTTGAGGATCAGCATCAGCTACTACCACACCAAGTTTTAGGTCAACAACTAAAAAATTGGCAGCAGGAGAAGAACTTGAGCTCAGCAGTTTCTCTTTTGAAATACAAACGAAGCAGTCCAGCACATTATTGAGAATCCTACTTGCGTTTAAAAATAAAATGAGAAGCTTGGCACCACCAGGGAGCAGCACTGACGTCAAGTTTAATGAGTCGCCTACCGTTGAAGATCAGCACGGAGCCCATGCTCCACCGTCCCCCCTCCTCAGAGAACGCAGCACAGTGACCCAACATGCAGAACGTCTTGTTGCTGTCAGAGGACAAACTGGACTTTCTTGGTAGGGTAAAGTCCAAAGACACTTCACATTTCCTTCAGGTAAACAATACAAAACACGTTTTATTAATTAGCTCATCAGAACAAGAGATTCAGAGTTTATATTTTCGACAGGCGTTCTCACCAGACGCCACACAGCCAGACAAACACCCGGCCGTGGATGTTCTTCTTGCCCTCCGGCTGCTGGCTGTAAGTGATGCTGAGGTGCTGCCACTGTCCACGTCTGAGCAAACCGTCCCCGGACTCAGCCTGCGCCAACAGCCCGGCTTTTATTTCGTCATTTGGATCTATACACATTCTGTCCGAGCAACACAAAACATCAAGACACCGTGAACATTGTTAAAAGTAGCTAGACTTAGCTCAACCGTGAACATTGTTAAAGGTTTTAAAACACCAAAACGTTGCACTGTGTGGCTGCATCATGTTTGTCACTACCTTGCCTTCATAATTCACCTCAGTGTTACTCACTACCTGTGCAGTTTATGTTAATGTGCAGTATCTATCATGTGTATTTAAAGGTATTGTGACATGATGTTGGAACTATGTATAAAGTGGCACAACATATATATGTTGTATCATTCAACTATGTTCGTTTTTACAAGCAAAATGATAAATCTCCATAATATTCAATATTTAGGGAATGTGTTGGACTGTACTGGAACAGCCGAAGCTGCCGTTCGGGACGTATACGTGTGGCATGGAATAAATGGCATCTACTCGCTTCTATACTGATGCGGCGCGACATCCCACTACTCCTACGTTCAAGACTCTATGGCTCAGTGATACGTCCTGTGCTGTTGTATGGAGCAGAAACATGGCCAATGACAACAAAACTCGAACAGCAACTTCACCGAACCGACATGAAAATGCTCCGATGGATGCAACGCATTACTGTAGTCTTATGCCGGGTTCCCACCTAACGCTTTGCGCGCATCAAAAAAGCTCCTGGGTTGGCTGCTTGTCAACAGATGTCTGTTCACATCGAACGCGTCTGATGACGTGCAGTGGGAGCAGCGTCTGGCTCATTTTCCGGTGGGGTTTGTTTTGTGTTTTTGTGCACCAGGCAGATAAAATCAGCTGTACGTGAGCCTCGTTACTACTTGAGTGGGTTCCCGGAAGTCTTTGTTGAGATTAAAACTTTTTTTATGTTTGGGGTGATCGTACGCTCGAGCGGACAGCGGCAACTGTAAAAACGCCAAGTTTCTTACCGGAGGCTCGTTGGGCAAGTTTGAAAAGTCCAAAAAAAGTCCCGTTGTTGTTGCGTCATCACATAGCAGAGGCTCTCCCGATTGGTTGCTGTGACGCGGCGAGCAGCAGAAGCAGGTCAAATCGAGCTTCGACAGTCGCTGCTCGGGCGCGACGCGGGCGCGGAAAACAGCTGCTGCTCACTGCCGCGCTGCTTGAACTGCTGAAGACGCGCCGCGTCACGCCGCGCTGCTCCAAGATGCGCTGCCCCATAGACTTTCAATGTAAAGTGGCTGCTTCGGCTGCGCGAAAAGCGTTCGGTGGGAACCCGGCATCAAAGATCACATCCAATCGACCGAAATCCTGCGTCGAGCAGGCTTATGTGCAATTAAGGACGCATGCCGGCGACACCGTTTGCGGTGGTTCGGTCATGTTAAACGAAGTGAAAACAGTGCTATACTTGCTATTGAAAACCTTGAAGTACCTGGCACCCATCCCAAAGACCGTCCGAAAAAGACCTGGGCGCAAACGATTCAACAAGATCTGAAAGCGCTGAACCTCAATGAACTGGACGCAACTAACCGTCTAATCTGGCGTCAAAAACTTGGCGACAAAGATGTAGTGTCCCACCCCGGAATCGGGAAAACGGACGTTAAACGAAGATAGATAGATTCAACTATGTTCGTTTTTACAAGCAAAATGATAAATCAATGAAAATTTGTTTCAAAGTTATTTTAAACTTGGCGCCATGTTTCATCACGGGACATCCGGGTACTTCCGCATGCGACAATTTGTGACGTAGGGACATGAAGTTGAGCCTGCGGGTGCCATTAGAACGCAGTTTCATTGTCTTCAAGATCGTCAATTTTTTTTGTAAACGTAACTTGAAAAATGCCGGTACGTGTGCCGCATTTGGGCGTTCTAATATCGCCAGTGAACAAGTGAGCCTTTTCACTTTCCCAAAAGATGAAATACTTCGTCAAGAATGGACAAAACAAAGCTGTCCCCCTCGGAGCCCCCTCGCTTCCTGAACGGTAAGACTCAAATAAATACGGCTGCAGTCCTACATTATAACCAGCAGTTTCTTGTTCATCACTCGAACTAACTTCGGCTTCCAAAACTGAAGACAAATCGCTCAAATCTTCACTTAAATTGCTTAATTCCTCGGTTTATATACTGTACTCTCTGCCATAGTTATTTACAAGGTGCGTTCTAGCCATTGCGTCATAAAAATGCGTCAGCGTTTGACCCCTCCTTTCTCCACCCGAAAACTGCAACGCACTGCAGAGAACTATTTTATAAAAAAATACTTTTACATGTATATATTAATTATTCGACGCATCTGTGTACAAAAAATCTAAGCTGAGTAGCTCCTCTTTCTAAACATGTCTATCTTAGCATATTGTCCCAATACTTTTAAGCAGTGGTGGGCAACGCTAATTAAAAAATTAGTTCCACAATTTCTAAAACGCTTATTAATTTTTTTAGGTCCACAATTTCAAAAGCACAAATGTCTTATGAAAATTAGGGGAAGCTAATCTAATCCGCTATTTATATATTTATATTTATATATATATATATATATATATATATATATATATATATATATATTATATATATATATATATATATATATATATATATATATATTATATATATATATATATATATATATATATATATATATATATATATATTTATATATAGCCGGCAGCGTTATGCAATATTTGCACTACACTGCCAACTGAAAAGTAACAAAAATGATCCTAAAAGGATGAAATTACAAAAATCAAAGGATTTATTTAATACTTTACGTACATATATTCTATTCGGCCACGAAATTAACAAAAAATAGAATGATCTTTTAATCCCTAAAACCACTTTTAAATCTCAAATACACGGGTGTGTCGCCACCGCATTTATACATAAAAGTAACCCAAATACATAAAACTAACGACTCACCGTCGAATGGTCGACACAAAACACACAATAAAATCCTCCGGCCACGTTAATTTGGCTTGAAACAGCGGGGTTCTCTGCGGATTTATCCATTAGTAACCCAGCACAACCAACCAGCTGGACACAGAGTTAGCGTCTATAGGTAGTCAACAGATTTAATGAAAAGTAACTAAAATACATAAAAATAACGACTCACCGTCAAATGGTCGACACAAAACACACAATAAAATCCTCCGGCCGCGTTAATTTGGCTTGAAACAGCGGGGTTCTCTGCGGATTTATGAAGAGACCGAGCGCAGCCAGCTAGCCACAGAATTAGCCCCTGAGTTCACCTCTGACCCGGAAGATGTCAAGATGGAATAGTCCATTTTTAGTAGGGGGATAAAGAAATCGACCGTTTTTTTTATTGCGTATTTAATGATCGTTTTCATCGTAACTATAATTATTTTTATGTTAAATGTACATTAACAAGCAGGATCAATGTTAGGGATGTAGGTGACTGGCCGGGGCGCGGCGGGGCCGGGGCCCCATGCTGATGGGATCCCCAGGCAACGGCATCATTTACCTACATGGTAGATCCGAGTCTGTTCTCCGCTCTGCTCCCTCCCCCTCACACCCTCCCTCCTCTCTGCTCTTTACGGTGGGGAAAAAGGTAAAACAAGCAGCATAAGAGCTTGTAAATAAGTTTATTGGTTTTTACTGATAGATAATTAGTTATTAGCGGTACTGCATTTTAAATAAAAATAGCACAAATCCACTTATGAATTATAAAAATTAGTCAAACAACAAAAACGCTGACAAAAAGTTTAGGTCCACTGTAAGCGGATTAGCGCATTAGCGCTCTCTAGCGTTCATATGCCCACCACTGCTTTTAAGCTTATATTACTACCTGTGAAATACATATTTATACTAATTTATCCTACTTTCACCGTTACATTCTACCATATTATTATTTACTATTTATTTATTTTATTTCATTTACCCTTTATTTATCCAGGTAGTCTCATTGAGCCATGATAACTCGTTTTCAAGAGAGACCTGTTTAGGGAGCAGATGGTGGGGGTTAAGTGCCTTGCTCAGGGGCCCAGAGTGGAGCGAATGAGGGTGGAGGCAGGTGTGGGTGCTTCACCTTTTTCCACCCACATTTTTTGATGTTGTCGGTACCGGGGCTTGAACCGGCGATCTTCCGATCACAGGCCCACCGTCTCTAACCACTGCGCCACCACTGCCTCACATAAACCACCGAAGACGTTTGGCTCCTCGGATAAGAAACAAAACGTCTTCAGTTACAAATAAAGTCCAGTTATTGTTTTTTTTAAACCTTTTTTGGGATTGGTCATGCAGTGTAGCTTCACTAATAAACGAGAAGCCATTGTTCTTTGTAAACGCAGCCTGAGCTGGAGCTCACCTGAAGGTGAGGGAGCCTGTGAAGAAGTCTGCCCACACTTGAAGCATCAGCGCCTTGGAGCCCATGGACAGAATATGGACGAGGCTTTCCTCTGACTTTGGTCCGGTCGGAGCTGGAGCACGGAGGGACTCCGCTGCAGGACTGCTTTCTTCTAGGAAAACAAGGTGAATCGTTTCATATTTATAGACACGAAGCAGAAAGTGTTCCTGCAGAGTGATCTGCAGCTTACCTTTGCCCCCGTCCTTCTCCTCCAGCTCCGCCACCCTCAGCCACATGGAGGCGCTGAAACCGCTGGCCATATGAGGCCAGCAGTTCTGCCCCACCTGGGGCAGGTGGAGGGGAGCGACGTGCCACGGCGAGGAACGGAGGTGGCTCGGTCGACACTCGGCGTCCCCCTCCCTGCGACCCGGAGACAAGAGCTTGCCCTTCCAGAGCAAACCCACACCCTTCCCTCCAGCAGCGCAGCTCTGCCGGGAGCCGGGAGACAACGCCGCCGAGGTGGAAGCCCCGAGGACCACGGGAAACGTCAGGAAGTGCAGGGGCTCCACGTTCATGTTGGCTTCAATGATTTGTAACACACCCGTCAGTAAAATATCCTGTTAAATAAATAAAAAAGATTTTTAGATAAGGATCAACTCTGCACCTTTTAGTTTTGATTAGCGACCCTTTTAAAATGTTTTAGTTGAAGCGCAGTATCTGTAAAACCAACAGGCGTTCACGTGCTCGTTAAGGTCCGTCGGCTGTGGCAGCCATCTTGAATTGGGTCGACCAGTTGTAGATTCACATCCCGTCACGAGTTTCATTAAATCCTCTTCATTTATGAGATTTTATACTAAAGCTACAAACAAACGAACATTTGAGCAAAAACATTTTCGCTGTCAGTGGCGGGTGATCAATTTAGATTCTTATTTTTGTACATAAGTCTTTTTATTTCTCTAACAGTTAAAAATAACCTCTTTGTCAGACACGTGGGACTTGGGGACGACTTTTTTATCATCTGTGAAGTTCTCACCTCACCGTTGGTGTTAACTCTGATACAAAACGGGCTCAGAGAGAAGAGCGTGACAGGAAGTCTTACAGATTAGTTCTTGTTTTTGTGAATTAGTGTGAACACGAGCCGTTTGTGGCTGAATGCATGGAAGCAAACAGCGCGCTGCTGAGTGACCGACGGGGGGGGAGGCATGCTTACGGTGGGAGGGGTCTTCTCCAGGAAGAGGCGGATCAACAGAGCCAGCTCCTCCGCCGTGATCCGCTGGCTCACCATGGCAACGAGCAGCTCCACCAGCACCGTCTGGCAATCTGAAAGCAGACCGACGAAGCAGATTATATCAACAGGGTTCACTCACGCTCACACAGAAACAAAACCGCTGCTTCTGCTTCTAGTCTGAAAAAACTGTAGAGAACAGCTGCAGCCCAAACTCCCTAAAAACTGTACAGTAATAATATAAAAACAATCCCTACAGTTTGTTGTATGAGCGGTAGGAGACGTGTCACGAGAACCAAGATAATAAACGTCAAAGCTGCTGCAGGTGGCTCATTGTGGTCACCGTGGTAACCACACACCTGTGTCTCTCCCTCCATGACTGCTAAATAACTGAGAGGCAGAAACAGACTGAAAAGTAAGCCTCAGACAAGCGGTCGCTGTGCAAAAACTACAAGTTGGATCTTAAAATATCTTGGGACGGTCATGCGTGAACTTTTAGGTTTCTAAAGTTTTTAAGTAGCAGATATGACAAGTTCAAAGGAGCTTTCAATTCCAGTTTTGAAGGGAATATTTGATCTAATACAGAACTGAACTCTGCGGGAGTTTGGCTGTGAAGAAAATACAGAGAAAACTAGGAATGCACGATATTATAGGCTGATATTAGCGATAAAGTTAAATATCGGGCATCGGCCATTCCATCAAAATAACTCAACAATAGAAAAGGCACTGTTTTCATATACAGTAT
>JBBPBX010036085.1:0-31683 GCA_038048925.1 Garcialebias charrua | reverse complement strand
GGCTCGAGTCCAGCAGTTGGAGGCCGATAGGAGTCGTCTGCAACAGGAACGGGACGTTGCACTAGCAAATTCAACTCAACATGATGCACCAGCTGGTCCAAGTACACGTGCAGCTCTGGGGAGTATGGGGACAACTGACCGCATTATCTACCTGCCAAGGGAGCGAAAGTGTCCAACCTTCAGGGGGACTCATGGTATTGGGGTTGAGGAGTGGGTAGAAGAAGTTTGTACCAGCATGCGAGTCCGGCATGTTGAACCCACAGATCAGGCTGCTTTCATTTTTGACCATCTCGAAGGTGTAGCTCGGGATGAGATTAAATATAGACCATTAGCTGAACGTGAGAATCCAGAAACTGTTTTCGCCATTTTGAGAGAACTATATGGTTGCCAACAGTCGTATGTCTTACTACAAGAGGACTTCTTTTCACGGAGACAGTTAGACGGTGAAACTTTGCAGGAATTTTCCCATTCGTTGTTTTGTTTAATGAACAAAGTTAAAGCTAATTCTCCTCATGCCATGACTAATGCAGACATTTTACTTCGTGATCAATTTACTCAAAATGTTAGCAATTCTGATCTGCGTAGGGAATTAAAGCGCTACGTTCGTGACAATCCAAGGTGTACATTGCTGGAAGTTAGGGCTGAGGCCATTACATGGGAGCGTGAGGGTGGGGTGGCCAACAATAGTGTTGTGCCGTCCTCTTGTGCTGTACAACGGGCTAGTGCACCCCCTCTCCAAATTGAGCCCCCCTCTAATTCTACTGCCTCACAGATTGCCACTCTGACAGAATTGGTACAAAAGCAACAGGACCAGTTGGATCAGATCACTCAATCCCTAGCAGCTATGCAGCAGCACCCTGTGGCCAGTTCTTCTGGTCTTAGTAGTGTGATTTGTCACAGGTGTCAGCAACCAGGTCACATTGCACGGTACTGTAACGCCCGTTCCCAGTTCAGGTCCCCTCGGGTCCAAGCCACCACTAGCCCTCAGTTGTCGGAAAAACTAACTCCCCCTAGTGTAAGGAGCCGGACATTAGGAGGGGGTGGTTCAGGCTCAGTGGGTCCCCATGTAGATGAGGTGAAGGAGTGTTTAATGGCGCCTTGTCCCCAAGTCACTGTGAAATTATCTGGAGTTCCAGTCCAGTGTGTCCTTGACACTGGTTCTATGGTTTCTACCATTTCAGAGAGCTTTTTCAGGAAATATTTTCCAGACAAGTTAAAGTCCTGTCATTGGTTAGAGTTGAGAGCTGCCAACGGTTTGAGCATTCCTTACTTGGGCTATCTTGAGCCAGACATAGAGGTGTGTGGTGTGGTAATTCCTAGAAGAGGGATCTTGGTTGTTAGAGACCCTCCAGGCCGGGTTAGTTTACCTCATATACCGGGAATAATTGGGATGAATGTCATAAAGGCCTACTATTTTCAGTTGTTTGACCAGTATGGCCCTGAGTTGTTTGAACGCCCTACAGTTTTGGGGGCTTTCAGTTCCTGGCTTCCTGCCTTCCAGTTATATCAGCAGACCGACTTGCAGAAAGACCCTATTCAGACTAGTGTTGCAAAGTTGCGTGGTAAAAGACCTGTGGTTGTTCCTGCTGGCACTACTAAACTTGTACCTGCTACTTGTTCTGCTATGTTGGCCTTGGCAGGGGCTGTTTTGATTGAACCCTTAAATGCAAAGTTTGGCTTACCTGAGGGTTTGTTAGTGTCTCCTTCTCTCTTGCATGTTTTTCGGGGTACTGTTTATGTTCCTGTGGTGAATGTAGGGGTGTGTACGGTTACATTGAAACCCCGCTGTTCTCTTGGAGTGTTGTCTCCTATAGATGTGGTGAGCCTACCATCAGAGTTGCAGGAAGTCCCTTGTGCACAGGAGCAAATTATCGCTGCAGTCAGGTCCCATACTGTCGAGACTGGCTCAGTTAGAGAGAAGATAACCTCCCTTGATCTCTCTATGCTGGATGGAATAGAGCAGTACAAAGTGAGAGCCTTATTGCTAAAGTATGAATCTGTGTTTTCTGCTTTTGATGGTGACCTTGGCTTTACCAATTTAATTGAGCATAGCATCCCTTTGTTAGATGATATTCCCGTACGACAGCGGTATCGGCGCATCCCTCCATCTGAATATGAGGCAGTTAAGTCTCACATTAACCAGCTGCTGGCAACCCGGGTAATTCGAGAGAGCAGTAGCCCTTATGCGTCCCCAATTGTCCTAGTCAGAAAGAAGGACGGTAGTCTTCGCCTTTGTGTAGACTACAGACAACTTAATAAAAAGACCAGGAAGGATGCTTTTCCACTGCCTCGAATAGAAGAGACACTAGACTCCCTCTCGGGCGCCCGCTGGTTTACAACAATGGACCTTGCTTCTGGATATAACCAGGTTCCAGTTGCAGAGATCGATAAGCCAAAAACGGCTTTCTGCACCCCGTTTGGCCTGTTCGAGTTCAACCGTATGCCATTTGGACTATGCAATGCACCAGGGACTTTCCAGCGTTTGATGGAGAGGATATTTGGGGCCCAGCATGGTCAGTCACTCTTGTTATATCTGGATGATATTGTTGTGTTCTCTTCCAGTGTTGATGATCACTTGACACGGCTGGAAGGGGTACTAAGTCGCCTAAAACAAGAAGGATTGAAAGTCAAGTTGGAAAAGTGTGACTTCTTCAAAAAGCAGGTGAAATATCTGGGACATCTCATCTCTGAGGAGGGCGTGGCCACGGACCCAGAAAAGGTTGCGGCAGTGTTAAACTGGCCTCACCCCACCAACATCTCAGAGTTGCGGTCGTTCCTGGGGTTTGCCAATTATTACAGGAGGTTCGTAGAAGATTTTTCTAAACTAGCTGGCCCCCTTCATCGTCTTGTTGCAGAACTTGCTGGGTCGAAGGTGTGCAGAGGACGAAGGCAACTGTTGGAAGACGTTTGGTCAGAGGACTGTGAAAGGAGCTTCCAGGAGCTCAAGGCCAAGCTTGTAAGTGCCCCCACACTTGCTTTTGCTGATTTCTCTCTGCCTTTCATTTTAGAGGTCGACGCCAGCCACAGTGGGCTAGGAGCCGTATTGTCTCAAGAGCAAGGTGGCAAAGTGAAACCAGTTGCATATGCCAGCCGCAGCTTACATGTTGCTGAGAAACATTATAGCTCCATGAAGCTCGAAATGTTAGCCATGAAGTGGGCCATGACTGAGAAGTTCAAAGAGTACCTGTGGGGTCACCGATGTATAGTATGGACAGACAATAACCCCTTGAGTCATTTGGACACAGCCAAACTGGGCGCCACGGAGCATCGGTGGATCGCTGAACTCTCAGCATTTGAGTATACAGTCCGATATCGCCCAGGCCGTGTGAACAAGAATGCAGATTCCCTCTCAAGGCAACAGACTAGTGGGGACAGAACGCAACTGGAGTATCTCCTCCCAGGAACAGTCATTCCAGAGGCAATTGGTGAGCGGTTTGTGGGAGTGCAGGAAGACCCTGTCCAGTTGGTCATAACTGCTCTGCCATCCCGCAGCGGGGAAGATCTGGGGGTACTCCAAAGGGCTGACCCTGCCATCTCAGCGTTTCTGGAGTTTTGGCAGCAGCAGAGAGTGCCAAGCTGTGCTGAGAAGGAGCGTCTGGGTCCAGAGGCCCGGGGACTTGTAAAACAGTGGGGCCGAATTGTCCGGAAGGAGGACCTCCTGTATCGGCGCAGCTGGAGACCAGATGGTGGAGAAGAGGTTCTCCAGTTACTTCTCCCAGAGAGCTTAAGATCAGAAGTGTTACAGGAGCTTCATCAACATCATGGCCACCAAGGGATAGAGAGGACGACTGATGTCGTGAAGCAGAGGTGTTTCTGGCCAGGGATGGACAAAGATGTAAAGGACTGGTGCCAGCAGTGTGAAAGGTGTACCCTGGCTAAAAACACCCAGCCAAGAGCTCGTGCTCCTATGGGTCACCTCCTTGCTTCAAGACCAAATCAGCTGCTGGCCATTGATTTTACACTGTTGGAAACCGCCCGCGATGGAAGGGAGCTTGTGATGGTGATGACAGATGTGTTTTCAAAGTTCACCCAAGCCATCCCCACTCGTGATCAAAAAGCAGCTACGGTAGCAAAGATCCTGGTTCGTGAGTGGTTTTACCGTTTTGGAGTACCGGCTCGCATCCACTCAGACCAGGGGAGGAACTTTGAGAGTCTCTTGGTGCAACAGTTATGTGAGCTGTATGGAGTTCAGAAAAGTCGTACCACACCTTACCACCCACAAGGAAATGGACAGTGTGAACGCTTTAATCGAACTATGTTTAACCTGCTTCGTTCCCTTCCTCCAGAAGAAAAACGAAATTGGCCAGAACACCTCCCACAGCTTGTCTTCCACTATAACACCACTGCCCATCAGTCGACTGGTGAATCACCCCACTTCCTCATGTTTGGACAAGAACCTCACTTGCCAGTGGATTTCCTTCTTGGCCATCTTCCGGAGCCTACGGCACCCAGTGTGTGTGACTGGGTGGCAGAGCACAGGAGGCGTCTGAATGTGGCCATGGATGCTGCCAGGGGCAGAGTGGAGCTGGCAGCCCAGAGGAGGAAAGTGAGGCATGATGAAAAGGTTCAGTGCAAGCCACTTGAAGTGGGACAAAGAGTGTATTTGCGTGATGTGGGCCCAGGTCGCAGAAAAATTCAAGATGCATGGGGGTCCACAGTGTACCAAGTCGTGAGAGGGCCCAGTACAGGTGGTGTGGTATATTCAATTGCTCCAGTTGATAAGCTTCATCTTGTGAGACAAGTGCATCGTACTGCTATAAAACCTGCTCTACCACCTACAGATGCCTGCCCTGATGCTTGGCTGCAGTGTCTGCCTGATGAGACTAGTGACGAGGATGATGTGGAGTCTGGATCTTGGCTGGTGGTCCGAGAGGCTGTTAGTAACCCGCCTGTAAAGCCTGAACCACCGGAAAGGCCTCCAGTTCATATGCCATATGAGGCGCCACCAGCTGTACAAGCTCCCCAAAGCAGTATCATCGGCCCCAGGAAGTCCAGCCGTAAAACCGCTGGCAAACACTCCAACCCCCATCACCTCCCACGACCGGTTAGGAGTGACGACTGTAGGGCTACTGTTTCTGTGGACACGGGTGCCAGCAGCCTGGTTACCGCCACTTTTTGACCCTGGTTGCGGTTTTGATTTATCGGTGAGCCACCGATCCATAAAGGGGGGAAGGATGTAACCGGGTGGTTTTAGTTCATTGGAAGAGTGGCTGTAAATTCCCACTCTGGTTTGGCTCCCTGAACACACCGTGTCCTGTTCCTCCACCTTCAGTGTGGTTTAGCTCATTAGTGTTACTAAGCACCAGGTGTGTAAGCCAAACATTCTTCTCCAGGGTGTTGGCTGTTTAGTCTCTTGCTGCATGTGGCTGTAGTGAGTGCTGCTGCAGTGTTCATGGAGTTGTGCAAAGCCATGAAGCACAAGCTAAGGTAAATGTTTTTTTTCATTAGTCACTTATGGCTGGTTGGGTGCTGTCAATGCTGCTCCACATATTGTTGTGGAGTTCTGTTAAAAGTTATTTGTATTTGTTTGTTTCTTAAGGACATGTGCCAGTGGGTGGCAGATTGCCACTGCAACTAATTGAATGTGCTTGTTGTTGGGATTGTGACTGATTAAGGTACATGCTTGTATTTTCTAATATTGTTTATCATGTGCAAGCACCTTACTAACTGTCATTCCTGTACAGCAGATTGCTACGGTTGCTATATTGTGCTCCCAACTCTGTGCCTTGTTTTAAACTGTACATGCTCTCATGTTACTGGCATGTAACATCCTTTGGTGTTTAGTGATTTGGAGTTGTGCTAGCCTTTTACAACTGGCATGGTAGAACCACCATAGCATAAATGCATCTAATAAAGGCTGTTTTAATATTGAAAGGAATTAATAAAATATATATTGTATACAACACTTCTGTTTTTGTCATTTGAAGCCAGGCGTACCTGCGTATTTGTAATAGGGAAGCCCTAGACTATTTACAGTCTACCAGTTGGCTTTAGAGTCACATCCTCTGAGTCACAATCCGGGCCTTCATAGCCCGTGTTACATTTTTATTACTGAATATCTTGTAATTAGTTTTTTCTAGATTTAATGATAATTTATTGATTTTAAACCAAGTTTGTATTTTGACAAATTCTGTCTTCATCAATTCCAACATTTGGTCTATATCTTCACCTAAACAAAAAAATGTGGTATCATCAGCAAAAAGTACACATTTAAGAAGTCCTGACACATTTACCAAGTCATTCACATATAAAATAAATAGCTTTGGTCCAAGTACAGAGCCTTGAGGAACTCCACATGTGATATTACAGAGGTCAGATCTTACATCATTTATCTGTACAAACTGTTTCCTATCTTTCAAGTAGCTAGATACCCACTGTAATTCTGGTCCTCTAATACCATATTTGTTCAATTTTTCAAGGAAATAGTGTGATCAATAGTATCGAATGCTTTTTTTTAATCAACAAAAATACTGACACAATATTGTTTTTGATCGACAGCAGTAGTTATTTGTTCCATTAATTCCATGAGAACCATTGATGTAGAGTTTTTTGCTCTAAACCCATACTGACTGTTGCTTAGAATATTTAGTTTATCTATAAATTGATCTAGTCTGTTCACAAATAGTTTTTAAATAATTATTGAAAACTGTGGTAACAAGGATATAGGTCTATAATTGTTGAACACTCTTTGCAAATGTCAATGCTAGAACCTTCAGTTTATTTTATAGATATAATTTTTATACTTTTTATACTACTATGCAAAAACTCAGGACAGTATTACACTTTTATTATTTCATTTTATGCTTATGTTCATTAAATGTTTAGTGTTTTAGTGTTGGTGTAAATTTTCATACTTTTATACTACTATGCAAAAACTCAGGACAGTGTTACACTTTTACTATTTTATGCTTATGTTTATTAAATGTTTCAGTGTTTTAGTGTTTAAATGGTTACTGTTGCACCGAGGGACTGAGAGAAACGCAATTTCAATCCTGTGTATGTCCTGTACATATTGCAGTTCTGACAATAAAGTTGACTTTGACTTTGACTTTGAATTTATCACCATTTTTAAAAAGAGGAACTACCTTAGCTACTTTCATATTATCAGGAAATTTCCTGTTGAAAATTATAAATTACATATGTAAACGGCTCAATAACGTGACTCATTATGGCCTTTACAAACATCATATCCATATCCACCCAGTCTTTTGATCTCTTGTCTGTAAGATGTTTTACTACATTCATTATTTTTCCTCTTTGTCAGTTACATTTAGAAAAATACTATTTGCACAACCTGTAATTGAATGGCTCACATTATTATCTACTTTTGGTATTTTAGCTGCAAGCTTGAACCAACATTCACAAAATATTGATTAAATCCATTTACAATTTCATTTTCATCATGAATTTCATCGTTGTATTTTACGAAATATTTTGAAATACCAGTTTTTGTTTTATGATTCTTCAGAACACTATTCATTATTCGCCATGTTGCTTTCATATCACCATTACTTTTATCTAATAATTTACTATAATATATATAATATAATCCCTACTAATTTATTTTTATACTTTTTATATTTTTCTTCAGCGTTCTGACTTCGCAATTTCAAGAAATATGAATACAAATAATTATTTTTTACAAGCATTTCTCAACCTTTTTGTCATCCATGGTTGGTCAACCATATTTCTCTCTGTATAATTTTTTTGCACACAATTCTTTTCATACAGAGCTTCCAAGATATTCATAAACTCATCATATGATCTGTTCACATCATCAACATACACTTCATTCCAGTCTTGTTTATCTAGATCCTCTTTTAATTTATCCAAAACTTTTTTGACGTGCTTATGATCTTTTTCTTCGTTGTAACTGCTTTTGAGATGCTTTGAACATTTTTATAGATTGTGAAAACTGGTAAATGATCACTTAAGTCGGTTGTTAAAATACCACCTATCACATCCCCATTTGTTATATTTGTGAAAATATTAACAATTATTGTGGCACTATGAGTAGTAATTCTTGTTGGCTTTGATATCAACGGATACATATTTAAACTGTACATTGAGTTTATAAATGTACTAATGTTATTTGAATCCGTTTTATTTCCCATATCAATGTTAAAGTCTCCACACAAAAAACTTTTTTATTAAAACTCTTTTCCAATAGCTCCAAGATTTTATCAGTGAATATTTCTATATTTGATCCTGGTGATCTATATACACAACTTATTTATTATGTTTTTTGACAAGGACTTAAAATTTGATAAACAAATAGCGTCTGTAGTCAAGGCCTGTTTTTATCAACTACGTCTTTTATACAAAGTTAAACCTTTTTTAAATCGTTTTGATTTAGAAAAGGCCATTCATGCTTTTATCACCTCAAGGCTTGACTACTGCAATTCCCTATATGCGGGAATCTCCCAATCCTCCATTAAACGCCTTCAATTGGTCCAAAATGCTGCAGCTAGACTTTTAACCAACACCTCCAGACGTGAACACATTACCCCTGTTTTATTTTCTCTCCATTGGCTTCCAATTGATTTTAGAATTAAATTTAAAATTTTATTATTCACTTTTAAAGCTCTTAATGGTCTTGCCCCACTGTATTTGACTGATCTTGTAACTGTCCGTGAATATAGGAGAACACTGAGATCATCAAATACATTTCTCCTGTCTGTTCCAAAGACCAACTACAAACGTTGGGGTGACCGGGCCTTTTCTGTCGTTGCACCCAGTCTCTGGAATAAGCTACCTCTGGACTTGCGCTCCATCACTCATATGGAGTCTTTTAAATCTAATCTAAAAACCTTCTTATTCAGGCAGGCTTTTAATGCCTAGTGGTTCTTTGACATTCTTGTTAGGTCTAAATTGTTTTTAATTTTTAACTGGCTGTTTTTTATTGTTGTTGTTTTTTATTGTTTGTTTTGATTGTTTGTTTTTATTTCTGTATTGTTCAGCACTTTGTGCACCTTCTGGCTGCTGAAAGGGGCTCTATAAATAAAGATTGATTGATTGATGTTTTTATCATTTTTGTTTATTATTTCTATTGTTATCATTTCCATAATATTATCAACAATTATTGACATTTCACTATTTAATTGACATTTTATTTCATTATTAACAAATAGAGCGACTCCACCACCTCTTTTATTATTTCTGTTCATATGAAATAATTCATACCCTTCGATGTGAATATTATTTGTGTTATCATCATTGAGCCATGTCTCTGACAGTGCTATTATCGTAAAAGTTCTGTTTAATTGTTTTAAGTAATCTGTTATTTTGGATATATTTGCATTTATACTTCTGCTATTGAAGTGAATAGTAGAGAGACCTCCATTTGTTATATTGATGTCATTAAACTGCTCTTCATTATAATATTCACTATCTTTTCTTACATGAAAAAAAATAGCATCAATCACATCTTCAACATTATATATTTTAGGTTTTGAGTCTTCGTATGTTATCATGTTCTAATGTATTTGTTCATTTCACTGTATATTATGTCCATTTTGAGTGTGAGTTGTTTCATTGATTTGTAATTTGTCATCTCCTGAGTTCATCCAAGTTTTTCCAGATCCTTCAGCTCTTTTATCATTTTAGCCTGGGATAATGATTTAATAATTCCTTTTTACTGATAATACTGATGAACCTGTTGTTTGTTTAGGAACCCGTCCAGAAAGTCTCCACTGGATGAGCTTTTTGCTGAAGAAGAGGCACATAACATAATGTCACAGCTCCAAGTCCATGAAGAAACAAGTGGAGAGAGGGCTGCAGATGGACCAGGACCTTCCACCAGCCGTTCTGTCTGAGGACCCTGCTGCTGGTGGTGGAACCAACACAAGATTTATCCTTTACTGTCCATTTTATGCCAAATAACTGAAGGGTACTTTTAAATGTGATGCTTTCTCTTTTATTGTAGAAAAATGTGACGCAAACACTCTCATATTGTGTCCAAAGCTAAACTGTCTTTACGACTACATGACATGGCATTGAGAACAACTAATATTTTAATAAGTGTTAATGCTGGATTGTCTGTTATTGATTAACTATATATCTGGAGATCTGTAAGCATAAACAAAGCTAAATAAATCAAAATGTATGGCCCTGAAACCAAACCATGTACTTTGTGAACTGTTACAAATCCATCCAGACACATTTTCGATCCTTATAAAAACAGACAAACTACAAAACTGTCTGATAATGATAGAGTGCAGAATAGGACATTTGTTTAGAGCTAAAGCCCTGTAATCTTCTGGTTATCATGCTATTCTTGAGAGGACCTGTGTGTGTTTGTGTTATTCTTGTGTCTTCTGTCCTGCTCTCCTCAGTGTTTCTCCCTCGTGCAATCATGTCCTGCCTCTGCCACCTGTTGTCCTTCCCCAGGTGTTTGTCATTGTCTGCTCATTAGTGTGTCAATATATTCTGCATTTCTTTATTGTTCCCCTGTCCGTGGATTGTCCAGCAAGGCATCATGCTCTGTGTTCCTCTGTGCCTTCTTGTTATGCTCTGTTGGTGAGTTTTGCTGCCACGTCAGCCCTTTTGTTAATTTTAAAAAATAGTATTTACTTATTCCTGAGTTCTCCGAGTCCTGCCTGCATTTGGGTTTAAACAAAATGCAGATCATGATAGCTATTTTATTTTAAGATTCTAAAAATCCAAGTTTTGTATAAAAGAACAAAAAGCCCCCCTAAGCAGTGGTCAGTGCTGACACTTAATCTGCAGCCTGAACGAGCCACGGTGGAGCTTGGGGCTCCAGTGAAAGTGACACATTTTCTGGCTTCAACTGTATTTCAAGGAAACAGTTGTTTCTGTCTAACCATGTGAATGGATGTGACCTGCATACATATACACACTGTGAACATGTCTTCTTCTCCATGGAGGGAGGAGGAGGGAGCAGCTTTGTGACATGTCTGTGTGTGCAGGACTTGGATTGCAGCTTGCTCAACCATAAGTCATCAAATTAAGAGGGCAAAACCAGTTGTAGATATAGAGACATCATCGAGCCCTGACAGGAAGCAAATAGAAGGAATTAACATGTTTAAATACTCCGTGTCTGTCTGCTGCATTAGGTTCGGTGTTAAATTCTGGACTCTGAATCCGACAGACTAATGGGATTATCATGAACATCATGTGGTGATGTGGCAACTGTGCTGATGACTTGCTCAAGGCTGTGGAAAAACAATTTTTGTTCAACCGCACCATGGGAAAAGAGCAACCCTTTTTTTTCCCCTCCCCCTTCATTCTATGAACTTGGAGTTTATGTATTTCAATAGCTCGTGTAAATGTCGCTCAGGTTTAGTTGTTCAGTTGTTCAGGCTCAGTTTTGCTCTAAAAGCTGTGAAAACATCAAGCATCATCATTACTAGTGTAAGGCTGCTGATCTGCTCAGATACTGTGTTCAAAATTAAATTATGTTCATGGAAACACATTTCAATTTAACGGAAAATATAATTTGACGATATTCAGAGTCAGAGTCAGAGAGTCAGAGAGTCTTTATTGTCATTTGCACCGCATGTGGTACATGAGATGAAAACGAGATTATGTACACGAGGTCCCAGTTACATCCAACAACAAATGAAAGAGAAAAACAGTAATAACATCTAGAACTAACTAAGAAAAGCATCAACTAGTAATACACAGCTAACTAAGAAAAGAATCAACTAGTAATACACAGCAGCACGAACATGAGTTTGTATGAGCAGATGGTCACAGATGAACACAGATGAATACAGCAACAAGAAAACAGATCAGCATCGCTGTGGGAGCACTGTTCCTGCAGATATTTTTCTCCCCATCCCTCAACACGCACCTCCGCCCTCTTCATCTTAAATTAATACATGTAGGGAATTTGGGTCTCGGGTGTGCTGCAATGGTTTTACATCTCTGTTGTTAAGAGCACCTGGGACTCAATTTTATATACACTTTAGACATTCATTCATAAACATCTTCATAAAAGTCACATATAGGGAATGGAGTGAGCACTATGGCTATGGGTGGCGGGATGACATCAATCTCGCCCCCATGCCTATGCTCACTCAACATTATGCATCTAGACAATTAGGGCCTGGGTTAGAGTTGGAGTGGAGGGGAAACTGGTACAATGCTAGCCTTTGCTCCTTCTCTTTCCCTTTTAAATACACTTTACAACAACACTCACCAACAGTACATTTGGGGGCGGGGGTGTGTGTGTCGGGGTCTTGATTTGTTAATTTCAATTTTATTTATTTATGTATTTATTTATATATTATTTATTTATTTTTCTCTTACCCCCTGGTTGCCTTGCGGACATTCTGGGGGTGGGCCGTCAGGGGTTGTGCTGGGGTGTGGGGGGGTTCGGGGCCTGCGGGTTCGCCGTGGGCGGGGCTGGCAGTGCGCTCCCTCTGGGGCTGCTTGGACTCGGGTGTCCTGTCCTGTCGGCGGGGCGCGGGGTGTGCCGGATCTTGGGACGTCTGCTGCTCTCCACCCCAGAATGAATGGGTCTACCTCCTGGGTTTGGATGTGGGCTGCCCCATGTAGGGAGCAGGTACATGTCTTGGACCTAGGGGGTATAGAGTGTGCATCGGGATTATGAATGGAGCGTGTCGTTATTGTTTGTCTTTCTGTGACTGAGGGTGAGGATGAGGGTGGGTCTGAATGAGTGTGTCTGTGTATGAATGTTTAAGTGTCAGGCTGGGACTTGGACTGCCCCCTCTCTGATACTTCTGAGGCTACCCAGTGTCGCGCTCCTGCCACGTGGCCCCCTGGTGGGTGTTCCTCTGCCTACGGGCGTGCTTGGGGCCCTCACTATCTGGGGCTGGGCGCTTGGGCGTTTGTCAGCTCGGCCTGGTGGCTGCCTGGTGGGGCTCGGGTCCTCTGGTCCTGTCAGGTCTGGACCTGAGGGATG
This sequence comes from Garcialebias charrua, assembly GCA_038048925.1. Taxonomy (NCBI): domain Eukaryota; kingdom Metazoa; phylum Chordata; class Actinopteri; order Cyprinodontiformes; family Rivulidae; genus Garcialebias; species Garcialebias charrua. Next base: position 18,794 of record JBBPBX010036085.1, on the reverse strand, counting down.
GGCGTCCCCGGTGCCCGAGCCTCGGTGACCGGCCCTGGGGCTACGTCGGTGCAGCGGGCTCCGGCGGGGGCCTGTGTATTGTCGCTGTTGACCCCGGGGGGTCATTGTGTGTGGTCCCTGGTGGGGTTCGTCCGGTTCTTCCACTTGGTCGGATCTGGGGAGTGGACGAGTGGCTCGTCCTGTTCGGGTGGTCCTGGGGACTCTGGGCTCGGGGTCCTTCCTGGGGTCTTGGGCTTTGATCGCCCCTTCGTCTGTCTCGGGCTTTGGGGGGACGGGTCTCTGATGCTTCACAGTCGCTACTAAATGTTCTATTGGAGGAACCTTATTCACTTATGCATGCTCACAACCACACACAAATGGATGCAGGGATGTATAGTAGATGTATGTAGATGGGTATATAAATGAATATAAATATATATGTATGTATATTGTATATATATTTGTAGGTATGGGTATGTGTATTTATAGAAATCTTTTGCAAGGTCATGAATATTATCAGTCTTTATGCTTGTATGTTTCGTTGTTGTGTTCTGTCATGTGCTTTGCAGGATTGTGGACGGAGGTTTGGTGTGTTTGCCTTGTGCTCTTTCTGTGGACAATTGTTGTTTTGTTGTCTCACTTTCTCTTTTCTTTCTTTCTCTCTATTAAAAAAAATAAATAAATAAATAAATAAAAAAATAAAAAAAATAAAAAAAAAAATACATATTGGAGTGAGAGGATGGCTATAAGGTGTGAAGGGAGGCCATCTATAAATGGAAAAAAAAAAAAAAAGCATCAGTATGATGTGATATTTTGCAGTGTTTATTTTTTATTTTATTTTTATTTATTCATGAGTCTAACAGCCTCAGGGTGTCATGTTTGTGTAGTGAGTTCTTTAATAACCACACCGGAGTGTTACTTGAAGCAGGCAGCTTTATGCAAGTTAAGAACTGATGCAACTGTGTTATACAGTCAACATGTGCCCTTTTTACAACAAAGAACCAGGGCGCCCTCTACAGGCCAACTAGTTACAGTGCGCCTGCTCTCATGCTCAAAACAGACACTTATTTAAAGCTCTTATCATTACATCTCCCCTTTTTCAAAACAAACAAAACAAAACTTTCTCAAAACAAACAATAGGGTAACTAGCATTACTTTCCAGAAGTTGAACATTGAAACATACAGTAACTAAAAATGCATTGTTCATAATGATCTTAAATCTGTTCAATAAGTCTCTCTGGCGGTTTCACATTTCTGGAAGATCTTCTTATGTGATTCTCTTGTACCTGAGTTGGTGTCTCAGTTGTGTGTGCGTCTGTGCCGCCAACATCATTCTGCTGCATAACTGTGATAGGTTCTTTCAGAATGTCACGACGGTTCCTCCTCAACACTGCACCATCTTCCGTTTGGACGTTGTATGACCTTGGCTGGACTTCAGCTAGAACTGTAGCTTTTCTTGCCCAGGTACTGGTGTTGTCTTTCAGTCGCACATGGTCACCGTTCTGAAGTTCTGGTAGATTGCGTGTTCCTCTGTCATAGTAGTACTTTTGCTTTGCTTTTTGTCGTTCCTTGAATTCCTTCACCCTTACATCCACTTCTGTAGTCAGCAGGCTTTCTTTAACCGGCAGGTTTGATCTCAGACGCCGCCCCATCAGGAGTTGTGCAGGGGACATACCATGTTCTAGTGGTGTAGCACGATATATCAGAAGGCTCTGGTGAAAATCTTCATTACTGTCTTTTGCCTTTTTCATTAGCTTTTTCACTGTCTGAACAGATTTCTCCACCAACCCGTTGGACTGAGGGTAGTGAGGACTTGATGTCACATGCACAAAGTTCCAGTCCTCAGCAAAACACCGAAAACTCTCACTGGAAAATTGTGGACCATTGTCCGTGAAGACTGTATTTGGAACACCATGTCTGGAGAATGTTGCTTTAAGAGTCGTTATAACAGCCTCTGCTGTAGTGGCATGTAGTCTGTAAACTTCTGGGTACAGGGAATAATAATCAGTGATCACAACATAGTCATGTCCCTCTAATGTAAAGAGATCTGCTCCTACCTTTTGATAAGGTCTGTCTGTAACTGAATGAGGCCTCAGCGGCTCTGCTGCATTGCTTGCTCTGTATTTTAAACATGTTGGACAACTGGAAACTTCATTTTCTACATCTTGGTTAATCCGCGGCCAGTACAAGACTTCCCGAGCTCTCTTTTTACTTTTTTCAATTCCCAGGTGACCTTTGTGAATTTTTTGCAGCATTTCTTTCCGTAAGCTCTTTGGTATGACTATTTTGCTCCCTTTGTATATGATGTCATCAACTACTGATAGTTCTTCCCTGCAGTTCCAGTACTCGTTTATTTCAGGTGTACAACTTTGTTTTGTGCTGGGCCATCCATTCATGATGGTTTGAGTGAGGTTTTTCATTGTCATGTCTTTCTTCGTCTCATGTCTTATGAGCTCCATTTTGGTGTCCGACACAGGCAGTGCACTTGTGATCATGTTGACATATAAATCTACGTCATCACGCATTTTAGAGCTTGTTACTTCTTTGGGGTCAACTGCTCTTGACAACGTGTCGGCCGTGTACATTAACTTGCCTGGTGTGTACATCACGTTTAGTGTGTAGCGCTGCAAACGAATCATCATTCTTTGAATCCTTAAAGGGCAGTCATTGAGAGGCTTTCTGAACAGTGTGATCAAAGGTTTGTGATCTGTTTCCACACAGACTTCTTGTCCTGAAATGAACTGGTGAAATCTTTCACAGGCATACGTTATGCTCAGCAGCTCTTTTTCAATCTGTGCGTATCTTGTTTCTGCATCAGTCATTGAGCGTGATGCATACGCAATTGGTTGCCAGTCTTCATATTTCTGTAATAACACTGCTCCCAATCCATTTTGTGATGCATCTGAAGATATTTTGATGGCTCTTGCTGGATCATAAAACTTCAAGACAGGTTCTTTTGTTAGTGCCTTTTTCAGATCATTCCAGGATTTCTCATGTTCATGATTCCATTCCCATTCCGTTTTCTTTTCAGTTAGCTGTCTCAGCGGTGTCATTTGTTCAGACAAATTGGGTATGAATTTACCCATGTAGTTTATCATTCCATTGAACCTCTGTACATCTTTCTTACACTGTGGTCTTTGCATATTTTCAATTGCTGACACTTTTTTGGGGTCTGGTCGCACTCCCTCACTGCTTAGGATATCTCCAACAAATGTTAATTCTTTAACTCCTAGTTGACATTTTTCCTTATTCAACTTGAGGTTGGCTTTTCTGGTTGCTTCCAGAACATCTCTCAGCCTTTTATCATGTTCTGCCTTTGTGCTGCCCCATACAATGATGTCATCCATTGAAGTGTCCACTCCTTCTAAGTGTTCATAAATCATATGGATTGTTTTGTGGTACACTTCAGGCGCCGAGGCAATGCCAAAAGGTAACCGAAGAAATTTAAATCTGCCAAATGGACTGTTAAATGTGCACAGCTTTGAACTTGCCTCATCTAACTTGAGTTGCCAAAATCCTGAGGATGCGTCTAGTTTGCTGAAGTATTTGGCATTAGCAAATTGTGACATTATTTCTTCTCTTGTCGGTAGCTTGAAGTGTTCTCTCTTTATTGCCCGATTAAGGTCTCTTGGATCCATACACACTCTGGGTTTTCCATTCTTTTTGACCACTATCACCAGTGAACTCACCCATTCTGTTGGTTCATCAATCTTCTTGATCACTTGCAGCCTTTCCATTCTGTCCAGCTCTTCTTTTAGTGGTTGCTGAAGAGCAAATGGTACTTTCCGACAAGGGTGAATGACTGGTGGAATATTTTCGTCTGTTCTGATCGTGTGTTCACCTTGTAGGCATCCCAGGCCCTGAAACAGATCTTCATATTCATTCATTAGTTCTTCGTAACATGTGTTTCCTTCAGTGTCGACAACAAGCACTCTCTTTACTAGATTTAATCTTGTACAAGCAGATAAACCTAGTATGGTTTGCACATCTTGTGTCACCACCACAAATGCAAGTGTGTAAGTCTTTTCTTTGTGTGTCACTTTAACCATGCATTTACCTTTCACTGGTATTGCTGCTCCTGAGTATCCTTTCACTTTCGTTCTAGTCTCATATATTTGAGGTCTTGGTCTAATTTTCTTCAGTTCTATTTCAGATATTACATTGGTTTGGGCTCCTGTGTCAAGTTTCATTGCAACATATGAGTCATTAACCTTTAGTGTCATTATCCAATCCTCTTCATCATTATTGTTGTTTGTCACCACATCTACATAGAACTCTTCAGTGTCACTTTCATCCACTGCATGAATTTTGCTTTGCTGGTCCTGACTTTTGCAGCATCTGGCATAATGGTTCTTTTTGTTGCAGTTGTTACATATTTTCCCAAACGCTGGACATCTTCTTGGAGGATGCTGTGTATCACACCGGTCACACTTATTCTCTTGTCTCTCTCTGTTTGATGGCTTCGGATTCATATTTCCTCTTGTAGGTGTCCATTTTGTTTTTGACATCCTGTTTGTCTCCTTTCTTATTGTATCGACTGTGTTGTCTTCGCTGAACAGTTCTTTAGCTTGAGTTTTCACTGTCTCTGCTGCTCTACACAGAGCTATTGCTTTTTCCAGATTGAGATCCTGCTCTCTCAACAGTCTCTCCCTCAGACCATTGTCTGGGATTCCACACACCAGCCTGTCTTTGATCAATGAGTCTGCCAGTCCGCCAAACTCGCACGTCTTGCTTCTGTTGGTTAACTCAGTTACATACCGATCAATAGTTTCACCAGGTTTCTGCACGCATGTGAAAAACCTGTGTCTCTCAAATGTCACATTTCTTCTGGGTATGCAATACTCTTCAAACTTTTTAATTATTATCTTGAGCTTCATCTTATCAGCTTCTTCGTCAAAGGTGAAGTTATTGTAAACCTCTAGTGCATCGTCGCCGATCACGTGCAAAAACACTGAAGCATTCTTTTTCTCGTTCTTTTCATCTGCGCCTATTGCAGTCAAGTACAGCTCAAAACGTTGTCTGAATCTTCTCCAGTTCTCTGCCACATTACCTGTCAGTTGCAAACTAGATGGTGGGTGCAGTCCTTCCATGTTCAGTTCTTATTCACACGCTGAGTATGCTCACTTCTTTTTCTGCTTCTCGACCAGCTAGGTGGCTAGCTCCGTTAGCATTAGCATCCGGTAGCGTTAGCAACTCCAAAACGTGGCTTACTCTGCGTCCGACTTTACAAACGGTTGCTCCTCTTCAAGTCCATCTTCTGACACCATGTCATGTTTGTGTAGTGAGTTCTTTAATAACCACACCGGAGTGTTACTTGAAGCAGGCAGCTTTATGCAAGTTAAGAACTGATGCAACTGTGTTATACAGTCAACATGTGCCCTTTTTACAACAAGGAACCAGGGCGCCCTCTACAGGCCAACTAGTTACAGTGCGCCTGCTCTCATGCTCAAAACAGACACTTATTTAAAGCTCTTATCATTACACAGGGTAGAAGCTGTTCCTCAGTCTAGTGGTTCTACACTTGATGCTCCTCAACCTCCGTCCTGAGGGGAGTGGGGCAAAGAGTGAGTGTGCTGGATGAGTGAGGTCTTTCATGATGCAGGTGGCTCTTTTCCTGCATCTGGAGGTGTAAATGTCTGTGATGGTGGGGAGACTGACTCCAACAGACTTCTGTGCAGCCTTCACCACTCTCTGCAGAGCTTTCCTCTCTTCAACTGTGCAGCCTCCATGCCACACGTTGATGCTGGAGCACAGGATGCTCTCCACTGCACACCTGTAGAAGGAGGTGAGGACTGGGCTGCTCAGACCAGCTCGTCTCAGCCGTCTGAGGAAGTAGAGTCTCTGATGACCTTTCTTGATCAGGCTGGTGGTGTTGTTGCTCCAGCTGAGGTTATCATTCATGTGTACACCCAAGTATTTGTAGCTGGAGACCACTTCCACTGCAGACCCACCTATTTTCAGTGGGGCATGGGTGTGTTTGTTCCTTCTGAAGTCCACAATCATCTCCTTTGTCTTCTTCACATTCATGTGAAGATTGTTCTCTTTGCACCAGCTCTCCAGGTGTTCCACCTCCTGTCTGTAGCTGGACTCATCATTGTTTGTAATGCATCCCACCACCGCTGTATCATCTGCAAACTTAACAATATGACAGCCTGGAAGTGTGGCTGTACAATCATATGTGAGCAGAGTGAACAGAAGGGGGCTCAGCACACATCCCTGAGGAGAGCCAGTGCTGAGGGTTATGGTGGAGGAGGAGAAGTTGTGGATCTTCACGGACTGTGGTCTATCTGTTAAGAAGTCTAGTATCCAGTTACAAATAGAGGGGCTTAGTCCAAGTGTAGATAGTTTGTCTATCAGAGTTTGGGGGATCATGGTGTTGAAGGCAGATGTGAAGTCCACAAAGAGCAGACGCACGTATGAGTCTTTCTGATCCAGGTGGGTGAGAGCAGTGTGGACCACGGAAGAAATGGCGTCCTCTGTTGATCGGTTCTCACGGTATGCGTATTGATGAGGGTCCTCATTGATGTTGACGGTTGCCTTGATGTGGGACATGACCAGTTTCTCAAAACATTTAGCGACTATCGGGGTGAGGGCCACCGGTCTATAGTCATTCAGACCAGTCACTGTGGAGCTCTTTGGGACTGGGATGATGGTTGCGGTCTTCAGGCAGGTGTGAACTAACTCCAGTGCAAGTGAGGTGGTGAAGATGTCAGACAGCAGCTCACAGAGCTGGTCCGCACATTCCTTCAGAACTTTCCCTGGGATGTTGTCTGGTCCAGTTCCACACACATAGTCAGTATTTCACACTTCTTTTGTTATACAGCCGCTATAAGAAGGATGTTAAAGAGCCCTTGGTTGTTATGCTTTGGATTTTAGATGGTGGGATAAAAGTCTTGTAGCCTTTTGTGTCAGAGTCAGTTTTGTTTTCACATGTTGATTCTGACATGCAGGCTGATTGTTTTCTGATTCAATTATCTGATATTATTGTATGATGTGGGAATTTTCCAGTTCTTGTGAAATCAAACGTGTCAAATATGACCCTGATCAAGCTTTCTGTGACCATTTTACAGATGCTGTCTTGATTCTGATCCTCTTAGTAACAAATCATATTGTCACTTTTTATTACTTCTGTCATCTGATTTTTGCTCCAAGCAGGTCAGTCTTTGATTTGCAACAAAGGTGTGTGATTTTGCTCCTGATCCCAGCTGTACTGACAGATCGGGTTCAATCAGTGTAAATGGACTCTACAGACCCCAACACATATAGGCGTCAAGAGCTTATTTTGTCTTTGTATATAACTTTATATTAAATGCAGCCTATAGTGAAGCAGCTAAAACGAAAGTTACGAATGTAACTACGGTTCTATGAATCCCGGATGACCGCCAGAGGGTGGTGCTGAAAGCATGGAATATTCCCTTCGCGCATGCGCTGTTCAGTAATTATATTAACGATGTCGCACAGGTGTGACCGGATAAGCAATCAAGAGGCTACATAACCTAGCGTTATATGTTAATTCAGTCCTACAGAATCTTCTCGCGTAAAGCAAGGATTCTGAGTGACAGAGAAGCTCTGGCGGTCATCCGGGATTCATAGAACTGTAGTTACATTCGTAACTTTCTTTCTATTTCATCCCTCCTGACCGCCAGAGGGCGGTGCTGAAAGCACGGAATGACTAATATCAACGATGTCACAAGGAATCCTGAGCACATACCTCACTGAGGAAGCCCAGGGGACCCTTGCAGAAAAACTTGGCCCAGGGGATTAGGGGTGACCACGTTACCATACCATCCATCCATCCATCCATCCATTTTCGTCCGCTTATCCGGGGTCGGGTCGCGGGGGTAGCAGCCTAAGTAGGGAGGCCCAGACTTCCCTCTCCCCAGCCACTTGAAGCAGCTCCTCTGGGGGAATCCCAAGGCGTTCCCAGGCCAGCCGAGAAACATAGTCCCTCCAGCGTGTCCTGGGTCTTCCTCTGGGTCTCCTCCCGGTGGGACATGCCCGGAACACCTCACCAGGGAGGCGTCCAGGAGGCATCCTAACCAGATGCCCGAGCCACCTCAACTGGCTCCTCTCGATGTGGAGAAGCAGCGGCTCTACTCCGAGTCCCTCCCGGATGACTGAGCTTCTCACCCTATCTCTAAGGGAGAGTCCAGACACCCTGCGGAGAAAACTCATTTCAGCCGCTTGTATCCGAGATCTCGTTCTTTCGGTCACAACCCAAAGCTCATGACCATAGATGAGGGTGGGAACGTAGATCGATCGGTAAATTGAGAGCTTTGCCTTTCGACTCAGCTCTCTCTTCACCACGACAGACCGGTACAGCGCCCGCTTCACTGCGGATGCTGCACCTATCCGCCTATCGATCTCACGCTCCAGTTTTCCCTCATTCGTGAACAAGACCCAGAGATACTTAAACTCCTCCACTTGGGGCAGGACCCCCTCCCAGACCCGGAGAGGGCATGCTACCCTTTTCCGGCTCAAGACCATGGCCTACCATTTTATTTATAAAGCACTTTAAACAGGAACAAGTCCACACCAAAGTGCTGGACAAACAAACACGCAACAGGCAACACAGACAATGAAGTACAACACGAAAAACATAAAAACATTGCAGATCATAAATCAAACGATCCAATACAAATCAGCTGGCATTGAAAGCAATGGAGTAGTAGTGAGTTTTTAACCGGGATTTGAAAACCGAGAGGGAGGGGGCCTGTTTGATGAGCAGCGGTAACTCGTTCCAGAGTCTTGGGCCTGCTACAGAGAACGCCCTGTCACCCCTGCGCTTAAGGCGAGTTTCTGGAACTATTAAGAGTACCTGATCCTCTGACCTCAAAGCACGTGGAGGGACATATGGGTGTATCAGATCCGAGAGATAGGCGGGGGCGAGACTGTTCAGCGATTTGTAGACATACATGAGAATTTTGAATTGGATTCGAAGATGAACCGGTAGCCAGTGAAGGGAGGCCAAGACTGGTGTAATGTGCTCTCTTTTGCGTGTGCTGGTTAAAAATCGGGCAGCTGCGTTCTGAACCAGTTGTAATCGTGCAATGGTGGCTTGACTGACGCCAAGCAGAAGGGAATTGCAGTAATCAAGCCTAGATGTAATGAATGCGTGAATCACTGTCTCCAGGTTGTTTTTGGATAATATGGGCTTCAGCTTAGACAGTCGCCTCAGCTGGAAAAAACAGGATTTGACGATCATGTTTACATGACTGTTGAGTTTCATGGAAGGAACGTTAACCCTGTAGAATCTGGTGAACGTGCTTGGGAAAGCCCATTATGCAGCAGCACATATTGCTTCCAATGAGACCCCTCTCAGGGCAGTCCAGGAAGCAGAAACGCTCCTGGTAGAGTGTGCCTTCACGCCGACTGGCAGGGATGGTACCCTGCTGCGTAGGCATGGTAGATGACGTTCACGATCCAGTGGGAGAGGCGCTGCTTATAAAGAGGGTAGCCCAGTCTAGGGCCCCCATAACACACAAACAGCTGGTCTGAGTGCCGTATAGCAGCAGTAGCTGCAATGTACTCCTCCAGTACCCTCACTGGGCACAGCAATCCAGACCCCTCGTCAGGCGTAGGTTGAAAACGTGCCAGCCCTAACCGTAGGTTACGGTGAGAGTGAGATAAGACCTTCGGTACAAAAGCAATGTTTGGTCACAAGGTAACACCAGAGCCCTCAGGGCCCCACCTGAGACATGAGGGGCTGACTGTGAAAGCGTGCAACTCACCAACCCTATTTGCTGAGGCCATAACCAGCAGAAAGGCCGTCTTGCATGAAAGCCACTTCAGGTCTACTTGCATCAAGGACATGAACGGAGGGTGGCACAGAGCTTCGAGAACCAAGGGCAGGTCCCAACTTGGCGCTCAAGTAACTTTCAGCGGGTGCAAACTATGAGCACCTCGTAGAAAAAGAGACTAGATTATGATCTTCCACTGTACGGTCATTGATGATGACTAGCTGATATCGCTACCACATAGACCTTAAGTATCGAAGGAGAGCAACCCTTAACAAGGAGAGACTGGAGAAACTCCAGAATGGTGGGTACTGCACAGAAAACTGGATCATCATTGTGATCAGAACACCATTGTGAAAACAGACACCACCTGTTTTCGTATTGCTGACGAGTAGAAGGTGCCCTGACGCCCAAGATTGTGCATCTGACAAGGCTTGAAACTCAGAAAGCTGCTGTCTTGGCCCTGCAATGGCCACATCCATAGCTGAAGACGTTGAGGATTGGGGTGCCATAGCAACCCCCTCAGCTGAGACAGCAAGTCCCTCCTGGTCGGAAGACACCACGGAACATCCTAACATAAACTCTGTAGTAACGGGAACCATGGTCGTGCTGGCCAATATGGGGCCACCAATAGCAGTCTATGGCCCTCCACTAGGACTCTATGAAGGGTTGGCCAAATCAGAGAAAAGGGTGGAAAGGCATAAAGAAGGACCCTTGGTCAAGGGTGAGCCAGCGCATCCCAGCCCAGTGAAACAGACATCCCCGTATGGGAGTACCATAGGAGACATTGGATTGACTCCTCTGTTGCAAACAGGTTCAACTCTGCTTGACTAAAACGGTCCCAGATCATCCACACTACGTCGCTGTGGAGGGACCACTCTCTCAGAGCAGACCCCTGGTGGGAGAGAAAATCCGCGACCTGACTGTCGCCCTGGTAAGTATGGCACCCACAAGGTGGACAGACAAGTGGAGGCCCAGTCCAAGAGCACCCTGGATGCACATAGAAGCTGTGCTGACCTGGTGACCCCTTAGTAGTTGATGTGGTGGACAACAGAGGCGTTGTCTGACCGAACGAGGACATGTCCCCCTTCCAGGTGGGACGCGAAGTTCTTGAGTGCCAAATGCACTGCATGCAGCTCCAGTACATTATATGCCTGGAGCGGTCCCTTCGGCCCCAGCGGCCCTGAACCGCTTTGTGTTGCCATATAGCGCCCTATCCTATGGAGCTGGCATCTGTCGTGACCACTTCCAGAGTGGACAGATAATCTACGTCCTTCCATGGAGTCAGGGCATGAAGACATGACCATGTCACTGCGAGTTTGCGATGCCTGTGTAGCCCGGCATCCAGGTGAAAAGTTGTTAAGCCACCTCTGCAAGGGGCGAAGAGACAGCAGGTCGAAGGGTACTACCCGAGTGACTGATACAAGGAAGTAAGTAGAGGAACAGCCTCTGGGTTGTCGCAGATGGTTCACTGCCTTGATTGCACCCTTGGCCAGGAGGATGGAAGCTCCTGGTCTAGTGCTCGGGTTCACGAAAGGTCCTGTTGGGCCCTTGCTAATCTACACGAGGGCAAAGACCCTGAGGCGGCCGAAATCTGGAAACAGCCGACGGGCGCCTCGGAGGTGGAGGGGGCATCGCCCTGCTAAGGGTCGAAAGCTGTCTCCCGTGCTTGGACGGTCCGTTCGAACGTTTCAAAGGCAGCCGGACCGAACAATTCTCCCGGCACCACCGGTAGATAACGGAGGGATCCATGACATGGCTCAGTCAAAGATGCATGACGTCCTGCATGGAGCCGTCACCTGATCCACTAACTGCACTCCGAGACAGAGAAAAGGAACCAGTCACTGACTGTTTCTGCTCGTCCCCTAGAAAACTAGAGGCAGAGGCAGCCAAGGATAACACATCTACCTCCGCAGCCAGCTCAGGCATGGTGGGGAGGGGTGTCCAGTTGCTTTCATTGGTTCAACATCCAGTTGGCTTGCCTGGAAAAAAGAACTTAATTTCCGATAATTCTGCAGACAGCCGTTGCACTCCTGTGGAAAGACCCTGATCAGACTTGGCTCGCCTCCTCCCAAGAGGGGCCACGGAGACAGTGGCCTCAGTCCAGCGCTTCGAGCGTCTGGGTGGAGCTTCCTGTCCAGAGGGCGGGAGGTCACTGCTGAGCTCGGGGCAAAACTGGGCCAGCCGAGCCACTCTTACGGAATGAGGCATGAAGCTGCAGTTCATGTAGGGGTTCTCCGACAAGGCCTCCATCAGATGGTCATGTCCCAGGCAAGTAGGACACAGGTCGTGACCATCATACGCCTGGAACACGGACTCACAATCTATGCAGCAGTGAGAACCATCCATGTTCCCTACTGTAGGCAGTTAATTCAAGAGAAAAATTGCAGCTCAGCAGAGGAGCTGGCATCACCAGCTACACGCAAGACGTAAGACGGACAGGCCGAATTTGGGAGAGAGTGAGCGAACGCCAGCCTTCACCAATAGAGAACAAGTTAGGCGAATAATGAAATGGGAGAGGGTACGCGAACGCTAGCCTTCACCAATAGAGAACAAGTTTGGAGAAAAATGAATTGGGGGAGGGTGCGCGAACGCTAGCCTTCACCAACCGAAGTGAATTGGGAGAGGGTGCGCGAACGCTAGCCTTCACCAACAGAAGTGAATTGGGAGAGGGTGCGCGAACGCTAGCCTTCACCAACAGAAGTGAATAGGGAGAGGGTACATGGACGCTAGCCTTCACAAATAGAAATGAATCGGGAGAGGGTGTGTGAACGCTAGCCATCACCAATAAAAGACAAGACCAAGTTTCAGAGAGCCTAGCACCGCTAGCTCAGCCCAACGGTATATCAAAAGTCAAAGTCAACTTTATTGTCAGAACTGCAATATGTACAGGACATACACAGGATTGAAATTGCGTTTCTCTCAGTCCCTCTGTGCAACAGTAACCATCTAAACACTAAACACTAAAACATTTAATAAACATAAGCATAAAATAGTAAAAGTGTAACACTGTCCTGAGTTTTTTCATAGTAGTATAAAAGTATGAAAATTTACACCAACACTGAAACACCAAACACCCCTAAAACACCAAACACCCAATGAACATAAGCATAAAATGAAATAATAAAAGTGTAATACTGTCCTGAGTTTTTGCATAGTAGTATAAAAAGTATATCTATAAAATAAACTGAAGGTTCTAGCATTGACATTTGCAAAGAGTGGCACAGCAGCATATGAGTTAATGTACACAGTATATGTATGAGGTAGTTGATGTTGGTATAGAGGCAAAGTGGCATATGCAGTAAGGCACATAAGTATATTTGATTTGATTTTGATTTGATGTTTACTTATTCATTTTAAAAGAACAATACAAAAAAGTTTCATCAGATACAAGGGGGAAAAGAAGAAAGAAGATGAAATCTTATTATATCTGCCCCTTATTACACAATTTGTTCAAACAATGATAACCTTCAAACTACATCACAAAATAAATAACTCTACTTAATTTTTCTAACTGTAATACACAAACACGCTAAGCTACATCATATATAGTTTTTGAGCAAGTCCGTTTTTACCTTTTTCTTAAATGTATACATTGATTTTGCATTTTTAACATCACTCTCCAGATCATTCCACAATCCAACTCCCTGATTTTTTTCCTTTATAGATGACCTCCCTTCTCACCTTACAGCCATCCTCTCACTCCGATATTAATTTTTATTTTTTTATATTAGAGAGAAAGGAAAGGAAAGACAGAAAGTAAAACAAAAAAAACACAACAATTATCCACAAAAAAGCACAAGGCAAACACACCCAACTTCCTGTCTGCAATCCTGCAAAGTACATGACAGAACACAGCAACACGTGCATAAAGACTAATAACATTTATGACCTTGCAGTAGATTTCCATAAATATACATGCCATACCTACAAATATATATATACAGTATACATACATATACATTCATATTCATTCATATACCCATCTACATATCTGCATGTATCTACATATGGGGCGGCCGTGGTGTAGTGGTAATGGCAGTCGACCCCTGATCGGAAGGTTGGAGGTTCGAATCCCGCATCCGCCCACCATGTGTCATTGTGTCCCTGGGCAAGACACCTAACCCCGAGTTGCTCCCGGTAGGACTGGATGGCGCCTTGCAAGGCAGGCTACCACTACCGGTGTATGAATGTCTGAATGAATGGGTGGATGGCTGGTATTGTAAAGCGCTTTGGGGGTCCTCACAGGGGGCTGGAAAGCGCTATATAAATAAGCTCCATTTACCATTTACCATTTACATATACATCCTTGCATCCATTTGCGTGTGGTTGTGAGCATGCATAAGTGAAAAAGTTTCCTCCAATAGAACATTCAATAGTAATCGTGAGGAATCAGAGATCCGCCCCCCCAAGGCCCGAGGCAGGCAAAGGGGCAACCAGAGCCCAAGACCCCAAGCAGGACCCCGAGCCCAGAGTCCCCAGGGCCACCCGAACAGGACGAGCCACTCACCAACTCCCCAGATCCGACCAAAGGGGAGAACAGGAGAAGCCCCACCAGTGACTACACACAATGACCCCCCGGAGTCAACAGCGACAAATTCACAGGCCCCCGCCGGAGCCCGCTGCACCAACATAGCCCCAGGGCCGGTCACCGAACCAGGGGGGTCAGAATTCTTTTTTTTAACAAACCTTGACCCCGACACATACACCCCGTCCCCAAATGTGCTGTTGATGTGTGTTGTTTTAAAGTGCACTTAAAAAGGGAAAGAGAAGGAGCAAAGGCTGGCATTATGCCAGTTTCCCTCCACCCCAACTCTAACCCAGGCCCTTACTGTCTAAATGCATAATTGTGAGTGAGCACAGGCACGGTAGGCGAGAATGGTGTCATCTCGCCACCCATAACCATAGTGCTCACCCCAATTTCCTATATGTGAATTTTATGAGGATGTATATAAATGAATGTCTAAGGTGTATAATAAAATTGAGTTCCAGGTGGTTCTGAACAACAGAGATGTAAAAACGTTGCAGCACACCTGAGCCTCAAATCCCTACATGTATTATTTGAAATGAAGAGGGCGGAGGCGCGTGGTGAGGGATGGGGAGAAAATAACTGCAGGAACATTGCTCCCACAGCGAGTCAGCTCCCCCGCTGACCATGCATACCCCCCCTAGTTCGCCAACGTCCACCCAAGGATCGAGGCCAAACACCTCTTTGACCTCCAGGCTTGTTGAACCCCAGACCAGAGAGGGACACGGCCACGAGGGCCACCACCAGCAGGACCAACAGCCCACACCCACCAGGGCCGCCAAAACCCCTGCTAACTGCAGTCAGCCCGCCGTCCAGGAGGACACGAAATCCCACATGGATGACACGGCCAAGAGCGCCCGCCCAACCGCCGTCAGAGACAGGAAGCACCGGGAGCGGGCCCCCACCACAGTAAAGGGTCCGCCCACCGGCCATGCATGGTCCCAGACCATCATCAAGGACATCCACCCAATCCCCACCCCAGAAGAAATACTACACCCATCCTTCATACTAACAACTTTCAGAGTACATAACACACTAGACCAGGCTGGGACAACCTGCCCCCTCCCATGGCCACCAGTCACGCCCCCAAACACCCAACCCCCCAGCGCATGAACCCCCAACCCACCAGCGAGCCGAGGGCCCCCGGCCAGGGCCGGGCACCAGAGCGTGAGCCAGCCCATAGCCCGGCAACCCGCCCGCCAGAGCCCAAGACCCCCGACCCCCACCAGGCCCAAGCCCGGGGACGACACGCCCCCAGAATCCCAAGCTCCCGGCACCCACCCCGAAACCACCCCAGCACAGCCGGGTCACCGACCGGCGACCCATGACCGCCGCCACCGACCACCCGAGGGCCCGCATGCCGCCCCCAGCAGACATCCCCCAGAACCCCTCCGATCTTCCCCAGGTCGAAGGCACGGTCCTCCCCGCCCAAGCAGCCCCAACTCCCTGGCGCCCCATACCCCAAACCCCCCCCCCGCACCAGCCCCAATGCCCCACAAGGCCAGATCCCATACCCCCCACCCTCACTATGTAATGGAGCCGATCAAAGAATGCCAAATAGATTGATCCGATGTGTCGGCAGAAGCTGTTTCAAGACTAATATGATCTAACAGAAGATTTTTATACTGATTGATGCCAAGATTATTTTTATTTTTCCAATTCATGAGTATGGTTTTCTTTGTGATGCATAAGGCAGTAAAAATCATGCGGTATATTTGTTTTTCTAATATTACATCTTCAAAGATAGCCAGTAAACAAACAGATGGAGAGAGCCAAATATTACATTTCAGGCAATTAGACAAGTCCTCACAGACCTGGACCCAGAACCTCTGAACAGGTGGACAGAACCAGAGTGCGTGGATATAATCATCAGGTATATTGCTTATGCACTGTGAGCAAATGTTAGATGATGGAAATCCCATCTTAAACATTCGCTGACCTGTATAATGTACTCTATAAAGAACTTTATACTGTATTAATTGTAAATTTGAGATTCTAGTCATGTTGAATGTTTTTAAACCTACTTGAGACCAGATGCTTTGGTCAAAGTTGACTAATAAATCTGTCTCCCATTTTGCCACAGGTAGTGATATGGAGTCATCCATTCCAGATAATTTCTTGTATATTTTAGATAACAATTTGGGTGGTTTAAGATTAATGAACTCTGAGAAAATAATAATAAATGTTTTTTGGTGTCACTAACAATGTTCTATTAAGCTTAAATTTCTTCTTTACAATCGACTTAATTTGTTGATATTCAAAAAGTATTTATTATCAATGTCATATTTTATTATTAATTCATTAAATGGAATAATGTCTACACCATCAAATATGTGTTCCAGACGTTCAATCCCCTTAACTTTCCAACCTCGGAAGTTTAACATATTATTTTCTTGCTGTATGTCAGGGTTATTCCAGATGGGTGTTTGTCTGCATGGGAGTAGTGAAGACTTCGTCATTTTTAGATACTTCCACCATGCTGTCAGAGATGAGCTAATACTGATACTTTTAAAGCAAACATGTTTTTTTTATATTTGTGCTAATAAATGGCAAATCCGAAATCCTAATATTATTACATAAAGTTTGCTCTATGTCTATCCAAGTAACATCTATTGCATTTGGATTTAGCCATTTTGAGATATATTGTAACCTATTGGCTAAATAGTAGTGATAAAAGTTTGGAAGTTCTAATCCTCCGGTTTCTTTAGATTTCTGTAGTGTTTTTAAGCTAATACGTGAAGTTTTGTTTTTCCAAAGGAATTTAGATATGAAAGAATCCAAGGACTTAAACCATTCATTTGAAGGTTTATTTGGAATCAGTGAGAATAAATAATTTATTCTCAGCAGGACCATCATCTTTACTGAGGCAACTCTTCCCATAAGTGAAATGGGTAGAGATTTCCATCTAGTAAGATCGTCTTCAATTTTCTTTAAAAGTGGTATATGATTTAATTTTATTGAGTCTTCTAATCTATGAGAAATCTTAATACCCAAGTATGTAATGTTACCTGATTTTAGTTTTTCATTTAAAGAAGTATTAAACACACAATTTATTGGGAGAGCTGTAGATTTTGACCAATTTATAGAATAATCAGAAACTTGTGAGAATGAGTTATGTATTCATTGATTTTGCATTTTTAACATCACTCTCCAGAACATTCCACAATCCAACTCCCGGAATTGAGGTAGACCGTCCCTTCAAGCTGGTTCTGAATCTTGGTTTGATGAATATCTCTGTCCCTTTGAGATTGTAATAACTTTGTCTTTTTATAAAATGTATTTGGATATTTAAAGATTTTTTATATTTAAAGATATTTAAAGAGGGGCCCTATACATAACTGATGCGCAGCAATGCTTTCCTCAGCCCTCCCCATCTTGTATTCTCACAGACATAGTCTCGCGAGTTTTGGATGCGGTGACACAACTGAACCTAAAGTCTCGTGAGAGCGCTGTGGAGTGAATGTCGCCGGTAGCAGAAAACATGGATGGAAAACTAGCGAACAAGCAAACGAAAACTTATTATTTTCACACAGACTGGGAGGAGTATTTTTTTGTTTATTCTAATTCGAAGCCTATTTGCCTCATCTGTAATTCGAGCGTTGCCTTACACAAAAAGTGTAACTTGGAGCGGCATTTCAAGACGATGCACAAACGGTTTGAGACAGACTTCCCTCCTAAAAGTTCTTTACGGACTCAGAAAGTGCGGGAGTTAAAAAACAAGCTTGCAGCCCAGCAATCGATCTTCACTCAGCCCAGCACGAAAGGTAAATCTATTACGATCGCCTCCTACCGTGTTAACCGCATCCTGGCTCAACATAAGAAGTCTTTCAGTGATGGAAAAGTTATGAAAGAAGCGTTTATTATTCTGCATTATTCACCTGGATTATTGAGCATAAATCAGGATGTTATTCTGTGTTATTCACCTGGATTATTGAGCATGCGTCAGGATGTTATTCTGTGTTATTCACCTGGATTATTGAGCATGCATCAGGATGTTATTCTGCATTATTCACCTGGATTATTGAGCATGCATCAGGATGTTATTCTGTGTTATTCATATGGATTATTGAGAATGCATCAGGATGGTATTCTGCATTATTCACATGAATTATTGATCATAAGCATTTATTGAGGCTTTATGTAATATTTTATTTAATTCATTTATTCATTCATTTGAAAGAGACAAAATAAAACAAATTCATAAAAAAAAACATTGAATGAAAAGAGTGCAGAAAAAAAAACTTATATCACCTCCTTATAATAAACATTGAACCAGTCCGGCCCTTGGCTTGTAGCAAATTTGTTTTTTTGGCCCTCGGTGTATTTGACTTTGACACCCCTGCTCTAAACCCATACTGACTGATACTTAAAATATTTTGCTTATCAATAAATTGATCCAATCTAGTCACAAATAGTTTTTCTAGAATTTCTGAGAACTGTGGTAACAAGGATATTGGCCTATAATTATTGAATACACATTTATCACCATTTTTAAAAAGAGGAATTACCTTAGCTACTTTCATATTATCTGGAAATATTCCAGTTGAAAA